>JASDQU010011427.1:162864-181091 GCA_032191745.1 Picea mariana | reverse complement strand
CATCAGAAGAGGACAGGTGTTAGAGATCGGTGATCTCGTGAACTCGGAGCTTGCAGAGTGAACGCCCATGTATTTGGCATCAAAAGTCGTGAGACGTGAGGCCACGAAGTGGTGAAGTAGTGAGGGAATCATAACCATCCATCTGCGGAGGACAGGTGGCAAGAGATCGATAGATATCATGAACTTGGAGGTTCATGAGTCGAAGTAGCAAAGAATTGCGACAAAAGTTGTGAGGTCGTGAGACGTGAAATCACGATAGCCGTCGATTTGCGTGTAGGTCCGTGAGGGCGAGTGGAATACAGGTGGCGGAGATCTGAGATCTCGCAAACTCGGGGTTCATGGGGTGAACGCCCAACATTTGGAGAAGTGAAGTCACGAGAGGGCGAGGTTGCGAGTTTCGGCACCTCGGATATCAGGAGTCGACGGGTCAAATCGCACGTGCGCCTCAAATTTTCGGCGCATCGGGGCTCGGAGTTTGAAAACCCGAAGGTTTGATATCGCGAGACACAAAGTTGCGATAGGGGTGAAGTCCCGACAAGGTGGAAAAGGGTCACCGAGCTGACTAAGGCATCGGACCTCGGGGATACGAGGGTGTAGTGCTCGATATTTGAACTCGTGAAGTTGCGAGTGCTGAGATCTCGATAAGTACAAGGAGAGGAGACCTCGAAAGACTGCTATGGGTATTAAGAGGTCCTGATAAGGGATTTGGAGAGCGTTTCAGCTCTTCGGGCCAAAGGAAGAGAAGGTCCTGAGGGAGCGGACATGCCCTGGGTGGTTCGTTTGCGTCAAAAAGGCATAACAGTGTAAGAAAATGATCCCCACTCATTAATGAAGGTGGTTTGTCTCTTGTCTTCCTCAACAATTATGACCTAATTCTAACCAAAAAAATCATCAGTAAAAGAATAGGCTTTGTTCCCTGCTACTTGATCCAAGACTTCATCGCTTAAGAGAGTATGAAAAAGGCCATGGATGTATGTAGCATTCAAAATTTGGCAATCGACACAAACATGGATATCCTCAGTACCCTTCTTACTTTGGATTAAAATAGGATTGATCCACTCAACCTCATCTACAGGAAAAATAAGCCCAGCTACCAACATTCTGTCAATTTCCTTCTTTACTTTCTCTTTAACTCAGGGATTAAGCATATATGGCCTATGTTTTATTGGTTTTGAGTCAGGAATGAGTTCTATATTAATCTATCCTAGGTCTCCTTTAATCCCCTTCAACTCTGAAAATTTCATAGGGAACAGGTCTACATATTCCTACAACAGAGCTTGTATCTTTGTCATGGTCTATTCATCCCAATAATATTCAATGGATGCTATCTTAGGATGCTCATCAGTTCCTATATTCAATTTTCACAACTTCAATGGTTTGGTATAGGAAATACTAACATCATCCAATATAGTATCTTTAACCTCCCTAGTCCCTTCGAATTCCTGAAATGTCAAATGCCTAAGTTCCTCAAGGTCATCGAGATCTCTTGGGTCTTTATCAACAATAAGACAGACCGCAGGTAGTCGAGTAGGGGATGGGTAAAGGCTATGATTAATGAGGTACTCATGTTCAGGAAATACAATAGGAGGATGTATAGGCTTAAAATCATCAGTAAAAATTATTTTCTTAATCTATTGCAAAGCTAAAGTGATTTCAAGGGACGTACCTAAGAATAAAAAGTCTTGAAAAAACTATCGTTGAAGTATTTACCAACAAACAGATTGGTGTCAAGCTTCCTCATGTATATACCAAGTAGTTGGAATTTGTCTTGAGGAGTAAATAAACCGATTCACCCACAATTGAGAAGGAAGTTTTGCAACTTCCCATACATGAATACAGTGCACAACATTCTCTCTTGGATCAAAAATTCCATTATATAATTCCAAAACTAACTATTTCGGATTCGGAAAAGTAAATTGCGAAGAGGAAATAAATTTATGTTGGATGGCATGCTTTGCTTCATCCCAGGAAGATAAAGTACCCTTGTGGCTGTCCCACCATCTAGCAGGAGAGGATATTAACGCAACATCAAGTACAGGAATTATTTCCTCTTTCGTGAATTTATTCTCTAACTCAACAAGAAAGCTACATAAATATAAAGTGTCATCGTATACAAGGTAGTCTCTAACCTATGATCCAATCCACCTGGAAGCTATGATAGTCACTCAACACCTTGAGAAGCTCTCATATATTCCATGTTTCCAGTTTTCAAATGTTACCTCTAAATATTCTCCTACAAATTGAATATTTCACCAACTTACCGAGCCATCTACAATCGGGTTAATATAGTATGCTCGCTTTCCTACAGCCAGAGTGTAGAGATGATCCAACCCTCTACCGAATTTGTATAGTGAGGAACTCGGTATAGATATAATCATTGGTTTAATTTCATACCATCCACTTCCAAGGTCATTATTTCCTTCTTAATAGCTATAACAACGTAATTCTCATAAGCCTAGTCAATGCCCAATAGAGTTGGGTATGGGTCCTTCTCCCCCATGATTTCTATAACCTCAAAGTCAACCATTGTCTTCACTCCATCTAAGTCCACTTCAACATTTTTTAGCCTCCCAATAGGGTAGATACAATATTGATTGGTCATCCACAATTGAATGGACGAAGAGACAAGCTTGGGTTTACCCATGGATTCCCATGTTTTCTTCAATAGTATGTTGAAATCGGACCCCAAATATAACATAATATCTGACCCTACAGGTGCATAATATTATAGTCATCAGGAAGTCTTATCACCCACAAGTTGCTAGGATATCCTGTCATCGCCTCGATTTTTATAGCATGTTCTAGAGCTTCCCCCAATGTATTTATCAATTGTCAGGTTAAAGGGATTCAATTTAATGGTAAAATTCCACGAATAAACCATTCCCGTTGGTGGTCTTCGCGGATGTTGTTTGCTAATTTCCTTATTGCATCTTTGAATATTTGATTATACTCCCAAGAAGATTCCCCATCTCTCTATTTAATCTCATGTAACTCAAATAGGTCTTGTTGTTCTAACTGGGGTAAATGGAATTCTTCTTTGAACCGTTGTTTGACTTGAGTAAGAGTGAACGCTTGTCCTTGAGTATGGTTTACTTCAATGGATTTCTAAATAATAAAGTGTGGGAAAATTCAAATCTTTGATACCACTAGTTAAGAACCAAATACTTGCATACAAAAACACCACATTAGATATACAAGAACAATATAGAAAACCACCACTTTATTATATCAAAACCCTTGAGGTAGGGCAACACCATACAATAGATCCTATTATGGAAGGGATCCTCTCATGTTCACTTACTTCTTCAAGGGGGCATCCTCCTATTGAGCTACCGCTCACAATAAAATACTTTTATGCATATCTCATTACATTGTTTGAACCCCTTTATATAGTGCTACCAACCACCTATGAACATTCTAGAGAAGGAAAATTCTAGAAGTAGAACCTTCTAAGAAGTCCTCTTACATTTATTATATCTAACTACCATAGTGGGCCTTATTTAATACTATAGTGGACCTAGTCCACTTTACATTGAATGGCCTCTACTATTATAACTATGGGCCCTCTAGGCCTCCCCACTACCTCTCTAGCTACCTAACATTCCATCCCCCTTATGAAAGTGTTGTCCTCAATGCTTGATGTACAACCATACACCAGGGTCCCATGGATAATTGTGGACCATAGTGCTGAAGTAGGCTAGAGAACCAAGTTCCCATTGAGAAATGATAGCCACCATGTTGAAGTAGTCCAACTGCCATTGTAAACTAGGGTCCCATGACCAATTGCTCATGTGAACTCCACACGGAAGATATCGGCACCCAATAACCAATTGAAAATGATGCTCCCAATACTGACACCTATCATGTGGATCCAAATAAGAATATCCATCCACATAGTGGGAAAGGGTCAAAGTTGAATCTGGAAGGAACAATATTGTTGTAGAATATGTAGGTTGGACACTGGTAATCATACCTAGCTCCCGATGTGTCACATTGATGTTCTCTACAAAAGGTGGAGTAGAGTCATAAAATAAAAGATGGAAGTGGTTGTCATCCCAGAAATGACAACTATTCATATACCAATCATCACAATCATCCTCCAAATCATACCAAGCATACACTTCTTGATGATATTCATTCATGATTTCTTCCATAATATATCTCTCTTGAAGGAGAGCCAATGACCATTGACTATTGTGATAACTACCTTTGTGGTCTTGTAGACTAGCCTTGATGCCTTGCAGGTGGTCATGCATATCAGGTTTGAATGTTTCAATCATGTGTATAATTTCCCTAAGTTGAGAGTGCATATCCATTAGAAACACCACATATAATATACCAAAATAAAACTCTTAAAATTATGTATCCAATGGCACTGATCTGGTAGCACACTGAGCACCCTGTGAAAAGTTATGAACTCTACAGTCTTGTCGTTGTTGTGAAAAACCCCGAAAAATAGTTGATTTTAAATCAGCGATATCTTCACTTTCGTAACTTCGATTCGGATGATTTTTTTTTTAAATTGGGTGAAATTGTGAGAGAAACTCATATACTTAATTATTTTTCACAAATTTTTCCTCCATCTGCTACATAAATCAAAAAAAATTCACCGTCGTCCGCGGAAAAAACCCTAAAAATTTGCAGATTTTAAAATGCAAATAACATTACTTCCTGGACTCCGTTTCAGACAATTTTTTTTTTTAACTTGGGTGTTTTTCTAAGAGTAAATCATATCCACAACCTTTTTCTGCAAATTTTTCATATAAATATACATAATTTTTTCGGAATGTCAAGACCCACTTTTTTCTTCTCAGAAAAATAAATCTGCAAAAAATATATATATATGTCCACAATGCCTACCAAAGAAAGTGCTATGATACCACTTGTTAAGTTCCAAAGACCTAAATACAAAAACACCACAGTAGATATACAAGAACAATATAGAAAACCACCACTTTATTATATCAAAACCCTTGAGGTAGGGCAACACCATACAATCGATCATATTATGGAAGAGATCATCTCCTGTTCACTTGTCTCTTTGAGGGAGAATCCTTCTATTGAGCTATTTCTCACAATACAATAATTTTCTTCATATCCCATTACATTTTTTGAACCCCTTTATATAGTGCTACCAACCACCTATGAACATTCTAGAGGAGGAACATTCTAGAAGTAGAACCTTCTAAGAAGTCCTCTTACATTTATTATATCTAAATACCATAGTGGGTCTTATTTAATACTATAGTGGACCTAATCCACTTTACATTGAATGGCCTCTATTATTATAACTATGGGTCCTCTGGGCACCCCCACTACCTCTCTAGCTACCTAACAATTTCATATACCATTTCAAAGCATGACCTCTCAAGGTGGTCTAAAACTCGACTAATTTATTAGCATCCAAAGTCCCATGAGACTGCCAGATTCCCTCACAAAGGAACCAATGTTGTTCAACATATGCATCCCCTTTACCCTATAATTATAGGTATCGATGAAGGGATCTGGCATGTTGATACGCCATGGGAGGACTTCGAGACCCTATCAAGATAAATCCTAAAGGTCTTGGTTGCAATAAAATGAAAGAACTTTCCATGCTACTACTACTACTACTACCACTTGAACTAGTTGGACTATAATGAGGTGAAATGACAGAAATTATGGGATATTTTATTGTAGAATTTACAGGATTGGAATATTTCACTGAGGAACTAGGCGATCCAAGGATGGTTCTTGTGTCTTCAGAATGGGATTCTTCAATATCGTGGATCGCATTAGGAGGCCATATCGTATCAGGTCTTGTAGGGTGCTTCACATATTTGGGAACTGTAGGAGTTGGTTCTCCCGCAACTTCTACAGAGGTTACAGTTGAGTCTTGTTCCTTGGTGGTTACTTATATATTGATTATTTCTTCCAATTTTCTTCTCCTTGTCTACTCTCTACATAACTCTCACATTTCTCTCCAAACCTCTCCTTCAACCATTCATTGGACAGCATCCCACATGTCTACAACTATTTCAACTTCTCTAAATCTATTTTATGACTCTTCTCAAGGTCGATCTCATTCCACAACAGATCAGGCCTCTTCATCAAATTTTACATATATTCTTCCCACCTCTTCTCAATCACCACAGCGCTTTTTTTAGCCCACTTGTATCTGGAACTCTTCTCACAATGACCCCCCATACCTCAAGAACTTTTGTATCCTAACTCATGGACCCTCACCTAAATCAGCCACCCCTCATGTGTAAAGGTTTTGCATTTCCATTTCAACCAAAGGAACTAGTATCATTCCCTCTTCCACCAACAAGATAGTCATCCACAGTGGGATTTCTCACAGTAATCTCTCTCAGGCTCCCTCGTAGAATATCGCTCCTGCCTTTGAGAAAGACGGGTGGTTCTCTACGAAAAATTCCATGATGTATCCTTCTAGAGTAGTTTGTACCCAGAATTCCATGGCTCGAGAAATCTGGTGATCCAACTTATGTAGAGAGGTTATCCGCTCAATAGTCCAATTAAATATTTTCTTGATGTGATCTTTAAATTATGGTGCTTCTTGTGACTAATCGAGGCACTAATAGACCTCTTCTAGGAATTAGATCCAGAATATTTCGTATTGATCGCTTGTAGGTTCGGATTAGAAAATAACATCCATCAAAACCCTCGGGATTTTTTATTGTATCTCATCTTCCTGAAATATAAACGTCACACCTTCTTTCCCACCAATTCATAATATCATATTTTAAAAGGTGATTTTGCATCCTCTGAAAACTCTCTTAGAAGTCAGGTCCCAAAAATGGAACCATTTGTTGGTGAAAAATTGGAAACTGGGGTTCTTGTAGGTTACCAACAAAGGCTCCATAGTAGTCTAATAGCATTGGTATAATCAACCTTTCGCAAGGGAAGGAGGTCTCACCCAAAGCATAGCTATTACTTTTATTTGATAAAATGAGTTAAGGAGGACACATCATCAAGTCAATACAATACAATCCCATACCTAAATGTAAAGAGATCATAGAATTAGAAGTATTAAACCAGTAAAGGCATCAAATATTCCATGTTGCGCAACATTAAGGTAAACACATAAATCATATAATCTTGTTTAAACAGTAACACAACTAGAAATTACACAGAACATGATAGATTGTGCAGGAAAGAGACCATGAATTCATCCACATAATGACAAATTTTGGGTGCCCGAATAATACATTCTATATTACAATATCACAAGCTATCATACATGGAGTTATTCCCTTCGTATCATGAATTATGCAATCAAGTCGGTAATGAGATATCCGATCTAGTCTCTCAAAATTTTGCACAGTTGCGGTTCATTCCCAACTATTCTTTATAGTGGCTTATTGTAGAAAATAGGAATAGTGAAATCTCAATGACATAACAGGATCAGAATGACTTGAAAATTATCAACAATAACAAAACATTAGCAACAACACACCAAAACTCTAAACAAAAACCAACAACCCCCAACCCATTACATAGCTCCATGCTTTATAGATTTTTCGTGAAACTTTTTTTCTTCTTGATTCTGCCATTGTTCTTTATTGATTTTGCTTCCTTCTGGCATGTGCTCAAAGGTTCTATCAATTTCCACTTCTTTTTCTAGTTGGAGCATGACTATTTTCCCTGCTTGCATGCTCGTGCATAGCTTTCCGCCACTTGGATCTACTGTTGGTGTGCTATACTATTCTACAACCTCTACGACTTCCACAAAACTTTACACTCTTCAAAAATGGAGGGCCCAACAGATTCCTTCCTAGTACAGATGAAGAATGGCATCTCAATAGAAAGGAGGATCCAGGCCATGGATGTCATGGTTCTAGGAACACCTACGTAGTGGTGGGAGACGCATCATGCAAATATCTAGGATTGGGCGTAGGTGGATGAGTTGATAAAAGTATGGTTCCATCCCATCACCAACTTCAAATTGGCCAACTGGTACAAGGGCACCAGAGATCCCCAAGAGCATATTTCATTTTTTGAATAGTGTTGGACTTCCAAGAATATTCATCCATCCCAATGGGTCCATTGGTTCATTCATACTTTGAATATGGTTCCTAGGATCTGGTATTCAGAAGGAACTCGAAATGAAGACAATGAATTGGACCCATGTAAATGTACAATTTTTATTAATGTTTCTCTTCACAGAAAAACATTCGGCTCAAAGAGAGGCCTTCCACTAGGTTAAAGACTTTGTATTTCATCGACAGCCAAAGGAATTAGCCACAACCAAAGTAGTATGATCATATCATCGGTCAGTAGAAAAAATGAAAGAGGTGGTCCATTGTTGGAAGGTTGATGTCGATAACATTGATGATGATGACCTACGGGGAATACAAATCAAAGTATATGAAGGCTTAATACAGATCAAAGTATCAAAGTATGGGGAATACAGATCAAAGTGTCATTGGTTGTTTCTCTTTCAAAAGTTTGAGTTTGAAGTCATTGTCGAGCTAGAAAATTATAATGTTGGACCAGATCATCTATCACGGATTGAAACTAGAGAGGCTACTCGAAGCATAGATGATGAACTCCCAGATGTGAAACTCTTCTGCATCAAAGTCGTTCCTGATCAATTGGATGAGATCATTGAATTTCTCATGTCAAGGCAGTGTCCACCAGGGCATACCTAGGCTCAGTGTCTTCAACTGGTGACCCGTAGCACCAATTACCAGTTGATTGTCAGGGAGTTGTATAAGTTGGGAGTAGATGTAATCCTACACGGGTGTGCACTAGAGCATGAAAGTGATACCATTTTGTATGAATCACATGAGGGTATTCCAAGAGGACACAATGTAGGTGAAGCCACTGCGTGGAAATTTCTGGTGCACGACTTTGGTGTCCTTCACTATTTATCAATTATTGGGAAAATACTTTTGGGACTAGTTTTGGGAACTCCATAGTGCATGCAAAGGAAGGAAATATAGTTGGCGCACTTTCAGGATCAACACGCGTAAAGGAAGGAAGACAGTTGGAAGTCATTAGTCATTTTTGTCCATCGAAAAGGGATAATCGCTAATGTAATTGTATAAATATGTAAGCTCTTTTGGGATAGAGTAGCATGGGAGTGAAAGTATGATCATAAGCATAGATGTGTAATCTAAGTGTGCAATGTATGCAAGGCAAGTAATGCTAAAGTGAAGAGAGACAGAGAGGGATAGAAGAACAGAAAGGGAATAATGTATGAGCACAGTGTGCATATTTTGTAAGGGATGATTCTAAATAATATAATAAGAAGTCAGTCATTGTAGACGTATCCCATCTTGGGTGAACCATGTTAAATCATGGTGTCTATGTGTTATGGTGTGATTGTTCTATTTATTGCATGTGTATAATGTATGTTCTGTTATTATGCATATGTTTACATATTATGATGGTTATGCACACATGATATAAGGTATAATGAACAAATTCTAAGTATAATGGTTATAATGACTGCCTCCCACCCCTTCACCACTACAAAAACTTGGTTCCTACAATTCTCATAGATGCATTGGGTGAGACTTCACCTGCTTGCGGGTGATGCCGAAAGGGCTGGTATTTGAGGGTTTTGTTGGTGAATTCATGTTGAACCCCAAGTTTCACCACTATGTGCCAACAAATGGTTTTGTTATCGAGACCAGGATCTATGACTAAGGGGAATGTGGAAGCCAACTAAGGAACTAACCCATGAAATACTTCAGAATGATAGAAGACATACCTTCCTCCCTACATTATTACTTCTCCCATGGCATACCCACTTGCATTTGCCTCCACTTCAATGGGATTTTTCAATTTTGGTAGTGCGAGCACTAGTGCTTCACTAATATTTATTTTTATCTAATCAAATGCCTTCTTTTGATTCTTCCCCCACTGGAAACTCTTACCATTGGTTGTTATGGCATGGAGTGGTGAAGATACCACTAAAAATGAAGCTATAAACTTCCGCAAGTATTGCATTGCCTTAAAAACCTCCTAACTTCAGTGACATTTGTAGGAACTGGCCATTTCATGATGGCCTCCATATTTTTGGGATCTATCTTGAGCTCCCCTTCACTAATAACATACCCCAAATATACTAAAGGTTGTTGAGAAAACTCACATTTCTTGATATTGTCCAGTAGTTGGTGCTTATTTAGCGTCTCTAACACCTGCATAAGATGTGACATGTGCTCCTCCGAGGAAGTGTTATAAACCAGTATATCTTCAAAATAAAAATAACAAATGAATCTAGATAAGGGCATAAAACTCCATTCATTAGTCTCGTAAATGTAGTCGATGCATTGCATAAATTGAATGACATAAACAACCACTTATACAAACCCTTCCTTGTCTTAAAAGTAGTATTCTAGGTATCTTCTTGTTTGACTTGTACCTGGTGATATCCTAATTTCAAATCCAACTTAGTGAAGTACTTGGCATGTTGTAGTTGGTCCAACAGATCATCGATCCTTCACAGAGGGTATCGATTCTTCAATGTAATCTTGTTCAATGCCCTGTAATAGATACTCATTCTCCAAGTCCCATCATTATTTGGTACAAGTATGATAGGTGACCCATAAGGTGAGGTACTTGGTTGAATCACACCCTACTCCAACAACTCCTGCAACTGCTTCTTCACTTCATTCACTTCTATAACAAAATGTCTATGCAGCGCAATATTTGACAATGGGGAGTCTGGAAATAATTGTATTTCATGCTCCACATCCCTCTTGGATGTTTTCCCTTTAGGCTCCTTGAACACTCCTCTATATTCCTATAGAAACTCATCCAACTAATGTTTCTACTCTTTAATACACCCCTCGAGGGATTCCTTCACTCTCGTTGACTCAGAATCATACCGATTTTCTCTTAAGAAAAGAAAAACATATTTCTTACTAGAACTAATAAACTTCTTGGATTGGTTGGCACTTACCAGTGAGATATTTGACTTTCCTTTATGTGTGTTAATGATGTAGGACTTACCATCCTTGATTAGTCAGTACTAGTTGGATCTATGCATGAATATTGCATCCCACATGTACACGTAGTGGATTTCAAACACTAATCCACCTACATCAAGGGGTGTTATGTATAATTCCACTTCATCAATAAAATAAACACGTATAGCAAATGTGATATTACACTATTTCATTACCTTTATCTTGGCATCCTTGTTTACCCAGCCCAATGGATATGGGCTAGGATGATCGTGAACTTCCAATCCAAGCTTGTTGACCAGATCCATTGCTATGATATTATTTTGTGAATGAGAGTTGAATAGAGAAACTATCTTGGCCTTCTTGACATTAAACTTTATGTGGAAGAGCTTGGCCATATCCTTCTCTTCTTGGTGATGGAGGATACATAAATTCACCTCCTTATATACATATGTGCAAACAATATTTTCATCCACATATGAGATAATTTCAACCTGATTTCTCAAATATGTGGCCAGAAGGTTCTTTTTCTTTCCATCCTTCTTGTCATTCTTCGGGTTCATCTCTAGATGTAGTTTCCATCATGTTTCCTCGGTGTGGCCATCAATGTTGAAATGATTGCAATAGTTGTTGGGATCCTTGCACTGATTTGTAGTGGTTATTGTCTTCTTATATTTTCCCCTTTTCCACTTATTCTTCCCCTCCTTGGAAGCTTCTTGGTGCTCTTTCTACTTCAAACCACTTGGTTTCCCCTTCTTTTAGCTTATGTTTTCTAGGTATTGTTCCTGTACACATGCCTCATCCATGGTCCTTGGCTTTAAGAGCATCACTTGCTTTTGTATATGACTATGTAAATACCTCAGATATTTGAGGACTACATCTGGGTTCTTCGGAGACATACGCAACATGATGGCCATATTTATGAACTCAGTGGTGTACTCCTATACACTCTACCCTTGCCTCTGCCTAAAGTAGTGCCACTAGATCCATTGGTCCTCTACATACCTGATAGGGTAGAATTGGGACTTGATGAGGGTTTTTAAGTCCTCGCACCTAGTTATTGGTGTATAACCCTCCATCCTACGTGTTTATGTATGGATTTCCCACCAGGTTAAAGCATGGCCCTTTAACTTCAATATAGAAAATGAAATATTTTTCTCTTCATCTATATGGTGAATGCTAAAATAAATTTCTAATTGTTGCAACCATTGTTTCAATTTTAATGCATTGATCTAACCTTGACATGGATTTATGTCCACTTTTTCTTCTATATTGAATAGGGACTATGAAGGCTTCATGGCACTCAAACTTGGTTTCTCTTTCTCAGATTGTTTCCTAGACTCCTTTCCTGAGTCTTCTTGATCTATCAACTTCCCCTCTAACTTTATCTCTAAGTTAGAGCCTCCATCATCTCCAAACGGTTCTATATTGATTGCTAGAGCTACCATGAGGGGTTCATATTGTGACTGATGTCATAAAATTGTGTTTCCAACCTCTTAAATCTCTCTTTTGTTGGATCTTGAGGGTTATTATGAACAGACTCGTCTTCCATGGCTAGGGTTTGTACGACTTCTCTTTAATCTGATTCCTACATCCTACAACTTCCCACAAATACCCAAAAGAAAAACAGGTTCTGATACTAATATGATCTATAAAAATTCTTGGATATTCCAATGGAATAGTTTGTCACAACAAATCTAATAAATAAAACCAAAATCTATATATGAAGGTTAAATTCCTTTAGATTTCCAGACTATTTAGTTATTGTTTTCAGATTTCTGTGGTGAGGAGTTTCGAAGTTATTTGTCGGATAATCCACAGTTGTTGTCATTTTTTTCATCGACATTTCGAATCCGAATCGGGATTCCTCATTAGGACTAATCATCAATTTCAAAGCTTGTTGATCTTGGTCAATTAATAGTAGATGCAGGACAGTTTGAGATTATAATTAGGTCGGCTATCTATAAAACCCTATTTTTAGAACTAAAACAAAATTAAAATCAATTAGAATTAATAAAATGATGATAATTAATAATAATTAATAATATTTCATAATTATAGGTTTTTGATAATATTATATATAAGTCTAGGGTTTTAAGGGAATTTATTAGTGTTGAGTTTATAAATATAAAGGCCTAGGGTTAGAATTAGATTGATTTTTATTGATTATTAATAGTTCTAGGGTTTCTTAAATGAGTTTAATATGATATAATAGGGTGAAATTATGTTTTTTAATATGATTATTGTATTATTATTAGGTCTAGGTATTATGTTTAATTTAAGAATTAGGTTTTAAGTGATTATAATAAAACTAGGGTTTATATAGGATATAGTAGTGTAAAATTAAATGTTATATATATATATATAAGCGCTAAGGGTTTTAGAAATTTTCTATAATAGGGTTAAATTATGTTTTAATATGATTTTATATTATTATTAGGTCTAAGTGTTATGTTTAATTTATGAATTAGGTTACAAGTGATTATAATAAATCTAGGGTTTCTATAGGATATAATAGTGTAAGATTATGTATTTGTTATGGTTTTTGTATATCAATTTTAGGTTTGATAATGTTATATATATAAACTAAGGGTTAGAAATTTTCAATAGGTTTAGGATACTATGTGGTAGGTTTGATTTATAATTTAGGTCTTAAGTGATTAGGAAGTGTAATTAGTAATGTATAAGATAATCTAGGGTTGGAAAGGTAAAATTGAGTATTAGTATATATAGTGTCATAGGATTAGGGTATATATAGATTAATTAGTGATAAGTGTAGTAATAGGTTTCTATAATTATAATTTTATAGTGGGTAATATAAGGTTAGTTAGACCTCTAGACCTATGAACTGACTCAAAAGTAAACCAAAAACAAGGAAGGAAAGGGAGGCAGTGTCAAACCTGATTCGATCTATGAGGTTCCCTAAGTTGGTTGATTAATGGGTGCCAAAAGCTACTTACCTCCAGGCCACCGTCTCTGTTCATGTTGTTGGGGTGCTTGATTATCTCTAGAGCTTGTCTTAAGCATCTCTTGTAGTAATGGTCCTCTTTTGCTAGTATCTTGGTATCCTCAAGGCAGACATGGTGTTTGGTCTTAAGTGAGTGTTCTACTAAGGCTAAAGTGTGAGGGCGTTCATTTCTAATGTCTGCTTCATGTTCCTTGATCCTTACCTGAAATAATCGTCCGGTTTCCCCAATGTAACATTTCCCGCATGAGCAAGAGACCTTGTAGATGCCTTTTCCTTGTTGCTGGTCTATGGGGTCCTTTACCGACTTCATTCTTTGTATGATAGTAATTAGGGGTTTGAAGGAGGTTTTAATTTCTTTCCTTTTTAAAACCTTCGCAATCTTGTCCATGACACCCCTAATGTAGGGAAGAAAGGCCTTTAAGTTGGAGGTTTGATCATTTTGGGCATGAGTCCTTTTATCCTTCTGATCTATTTCCTTTTTGATGTCTCTATCTCTATATCCAATGCTCTTAAAGACCTTAGTTAAGTGGTCTATTTCTTCTTTTAGATGATCTTTGTCAGAGATTCTTGTTGCCCTTGTGGCCATGGTGTTGAGAACCCCCATCTTTTGTGAGGGATGGTGGTGGGAATTAGCATGAAGGTAGTTGTCCATGTGAGTTTTCTTTCTGAAGACCTTGTGTCCTAGTGTACCATATTTTTTTCTAGTCATAAGTACGTCTAGGAAGGGTATGCTATTGTTTTCCTCCAGTTCCATGGTGAATTTTATGTTCTTCAAAGTACCATTGAGGTGCTCAAAGAATCTGCCCAGTTCTTCTTATCCATGAGGCCACTTGACGTTAGTATCATCAACATACCTTTTCCATCTATATGGTTTAAGGGGGTATGTTTCAAGGGAATTTTTCTTGAACTTCTCCATGTAGAGGTTGGCTATGATTGAGGATAAGGGGGATCCCATGGCTACTCTGTTTGTTTGTTCGAAAAACTCTCCTTGGAAGCTGAAGAAGGTTGATTTTAGACAAACTTCTGTGAGTTTGGTTGTTTGAGGGTCTGCAACCTCATTTATAACTTGAATGGCCTCATTTAACGGGATCTTAATAAAGAGTGAAACCACATCAAAGCTGATGAGCATATCTTTTGATTCAATTTTCTCCTTTTTTATGAGTTCCATGAAGTCTTTTGAATCCTTGATGTATGAGTTCATCTTGCCAACTAAGGGTCCTAGGATCCTTGCCATGTACTTGGCTAGTTCATAGGTTGGAGAGCCGATTGTGTTGACAATTGGTCTCAGGGGAACTCCTTCCTTGTGGATCTTAGGGAGTCCATATATTCTAGGGGTGATTAGGTAGCTTGGAGTTAGTTGTTTCTTCATTATTTCATCTAGGTTGGAGGATTTTATTGCATTCTTGACTTCCTTCACGACCTTGGATATTGGGTTGTTGTCCAATTTTTTATAACTACCAGTCATGGTGAGATTCTCTATCATTTTGGTGTTGTAATCCATTTTTTTCATGACTACTGTAGCTCCACCTTTATCCGCTTTTAGGATCACAATGTTTTCATTGTTTTTGAGGTTCTTGATGGCTTCGTGTTCCTTTTTGTTGATGTTATTCTTCGGTGGTTTTGCATTCTTGAGGACTAGGGCACAGTCCTGCCTGATAGCATCCTTGTCTTCTTCATTGAGGTTTTGTATGTTGTCTTCTATGTTGCAGACTATGCTTTCTATAGGGACAATCTTTGGAACAATTGAAAAACCTAATCCTTTCTTCAAGATCTTCATTTCTTCATCATTTAGATCCTAGTTGGATAGGTTTATTACTTTATTGTCAATGTGTGTTGTAGCATCATCCTTGTTTGCCGCATCCTTTTTACTTTCCTTGAGTTTTTTAAGATTTATTGCATGGCGTTCATTATCCTTACACCCCTCCTTGTCTACTTTAAGTGCAACGCTAGCATATAAGACAGTCCAAAGATCTGTTTTAATTTCACACGCGAGATGGAGGTGTAGTTCTAGGGCCGGTTTTGACAGTTCATCCAATGTTGCGTGCATGAAATAGATAAAATGCAAAAAATAGAGAACAATAAAATAAAATTAGAAACCATCCATAAAATGACACAAATATTTTCTCTGGGAAACTCTTACGGGAGAAAATCTAACTAGAAGTTGAGACTGCTCTGCTCTCTTTTCTCTGGTATGGAAATAATGCAAGTACAAAGGAGAAGGCACTCACTATGGATTTACCTGATATATATGGCCTATTAGGATACTACAGAACATTAAACCCCTATGTTATGCTCTCTAATTACCCACTCCCAGTTTTTCTTCTCTACTATGGAAAAAAAATACAATAACATATAATGGAACCCTTCTCCTCCTAGTGTCCTGGTATTTAACATAGTCGGATATCCATCTAGGGGTACGTTTTTTACTTCCTCAACCCTCAATTATGATATGGATTTGGACCTTATAGAATCTTCTTGAAATTCCTCACGTGGATGGCCCCATATGCATGAGTAATGGGGGTTGATGCGGCATCCTCTTGTACCATGGTGGTCAACACAATAGGTCAACTTGCAGGAGGCACAAATTTTGCATATGAAATCTTATTGATGCACAGTTTGCATCATTAGAAAGGTGTCATAGTTTGGAAAACATTCAAAGGGGTGGGTGGAATTTTTAGACACTAAAATATAAAAACAAAATAATGCCTCAAAATGGATCTGAAAGGTTCCATACCCCAATTTTCCAAACTGCAACCTGCCACTAAAATGACCCTGCAAGTTGATTCCTCCAACTTTTTCCACTTAAGCATATATATATGATAAATAATATAATGATCCAATCCGGATCAGATATCCTTAGGGAAATGGGAAAAAAAAAAAAAAACCATATGCACCAATGTTAGATAAAGAAAAAGAAAAGGAAGTGCAAGAAAAGGGTAATATCATAAAGGGAATTGCACCCAAGGAATAACCCTAAACAAGAGTCCAAAAAAAGGATAACCAAAATGTAGATAAAAAAGGATCCAATGTCAATAAAACAAGAGGAAACCATAAATAAGGTAAGGCCAAAAAAGGAATGGACCGATTTAGGGATAATACAATTGTTGAAACTTAGTCTTGTGAAAGACAAAAAATAGTGATCAAAGGTAGTGGTAAAATATGTATTGGGGGGATTGGTTAACAAAAACGAGATGAAGCGAACTGGGAAGCTACCACGGCTAGGGTCCAAACCCTAGCCGTCTCTACTCTGGTTCTTTGACTGCAGAAGCGTGGATTCGGCTGTAGCAGACGGTCATACAGCTGTGGATCGGTGTGAGCGTCTCCCCTGCGGTTCTGCACGCGTTTTTGGAGCAACGATCGCCCTACCTCTACATTGTTTGCTGGTGGTCAGCGCCTCTGCAATTTGGTGGATGGTGTCCTGCTAAGATGGCCCTAAATCCGGATGCCGGGATGGAAGAAGATCTAATAGAAGCATTCAAAGCGTTAATCCGATCGGCAGGACCGAAAACCAAACCCTCTCTCTCGTCTAAGTTCATTAAGAAGAGGGAAGAGATCCCTTTGCTGGAGTTATCTCCAAAGGAGCCATGCAATCTTGCCATTCTTCTAGCAGAAAATGCCCTCATCGAAAAGTTTATGGGGTTATGGCCCATCCCCAAAACGGTGGAGGCATGGATGGATGATCGTTGGAAGTCCCTGATTAAAGGCGAAGTCTCTTTGTGCGCAGTAGGCAGGGGTTTCTTTGTTTTTATCTTCTCAAGGACAGTGGATCGTGATCTAGTCTTCAGATCTGGACCCTATTTCATGGGGGCGAGAGGGTTGTTCTTAGCCCCATGGACTCTTGACTTCAATCCCGAAGCCGAGATCACTGCAGCCCCTATTTGGGTTAGGCTGCCTCATCTTCCCTTGCATCTATGGGGGGAAAGCTCTCTGGTGGACATCGACAATAAGCTAGGGCATTTTCTGGACAGTGTGGAGCCGAAAGGGGATCAGTATACCTGCGCTCAAATTTGTGTGGACGTTAACCTTAAGGAAGGTCTTCCGAAAGCCATTAAGCTCTCCCTGGGGGAATGGTGCCATATCCAAGAGCTGGACTATGAGCAGATTCCTTTTAAGTGCCTCTGATGCCATGCTTACGGTCATTTCGCAAAAAGCTGCCCCAAAGCCTCTAAGGTGCCGGGACCAGCCAAAGAAGATGACTTTCAGCCAGTATCTAACCGACGAAGGCAGCCAAGGCGAAAGGATCCACTAATCCAGGCAAAGAAGGCCACCCACCAAGTAGAGGCAACCCTAGAAAATAAAAACAGCTTCGATGCGTTGTAGGAAGACGAAGCCCAAGATCCAGA
>JASDQU010011427.1:76005-93323 GCA_032191745.1 Picea mariana | reverse complement strand
GCTAAAATTCCTTCATGCACATTTCCTTCGATAGATTTTACTCGAAGTGGTCAATGTCAGGATGACCATGCGTATGTCACTTCATAATCTATGGTCCATGAATTACTTTGTCCTTCCACTCAACTTGATCCAACGGTCTAGAATGCTCTCAGAGAAAATCAACAATCAAGGATGATTGTGGGGTCCTCAATAGCATGACGTTTAAAACTATTGTCGAGTTCCGCAATGGAAACTGCTTGTTTGGTAGTGGAACTGATGCCAACCGTATATCTATTAGTGGGTGATGATTGACGATCTATATTAATTGTGAGATTATAATTAACGTGTTGTTTAATTATCCTTTCACGCTCTGTAGTCAATCCCTACCTTTGATCTGGCGCTTGCACATCCAACGATCATGACTTGATCTAATCGTTGAATAGTCCTCCAATGGTCCTTCTCTTGTAATTCGACGGTCTAGATATCACATGATTGGAATTAACGTGTTGTTTAATTCTCCCTTCGTGCTCCACAATCAATCCCTACCCTTGATCTGTCGCTTGTGTATCCAATGGTCATGACTTGATCTGATCGTGTTTCTGTAATGCGCTTTTCCTTTTGAGATTTGATCTCTACATACTGTCATACTGTTGACATCAATGACAATTTCATCAATGATATCTCAACAATGACAATTCATCATAACAACTTATCATCAGATCACAATGACATCGACTGTTGACATCAATGACAATATGTCCAGCAACTATGAGTGTCAAATTATCGTCGACCCTGCCATGGGTTCGACGTGTTTAAGAGGTGGTTTACCGATGGTGAAGCCGTCGGATATTCAACGAATACTGATATTAAATATTAAAAAAATGTAGTAGAATCTTCGATGGAGATATGCCGACGAACCGACGAATTATTTTTCCTGTCAAATATTTGACGACGAGCTACCGACGCTTAAAAAAAAGGAATAACGTCGGATTATAGACGCATAGTTTTCGAATTTCAGACAAATTAGCCGTCAGATTTTGGGTACAAATGTAGTAGTGTGTGTATATCACCTCAAATTGAGGATGTGATTTTGTCCTCAAGCTTATAAAAAATCAGAGCATGGTGAGTAGACTCTTTACTCTAAAAAGCAATTAGAGCATGGTGAGTAGACTCTTTAATCTAAAAAGAAACCAGAGCATGGTGAGCAAACTCTTTACTCTAAAACACTAACCTAAAACTATACATAGTTAATGCTAAAAACCCATCAGATGCAATATTGGATTTGTATAACTTGTCAAGACTTTTATAAGGTCAAGGTTACTATGGATCTGGATCCGGGACACACACATCAAACACTCCATCAGATGCCACATTATTGGATTTGTATAACAGATGCCACATTGGATTTGTATAACATGTTAATATTTGGATTTGTATAACAATGTCACATTGGATTTGTATAACCTGTCAAGATTTGGATTTGTATAATAGATGCCACATTGGAATAAATAGAACAACAAACACACTAATATGACCACTCAAAACAACATGTTTAATTTTCTATTAAATCTAAAAAACAGAAAACAAAACTACAACTGCAAACTTAAATTCTTGAACCATAAATGGTGTGCCTTGCATATCCTTTCTAAAATAGGAGAATAGAGTTACAATGAGGTGTGTGCATGTATAATAACACCTAGAATGGAATTAAGAATCCCTATTGCACATGGATGCATGGAAAATCAAGCCAAAAATAAAATTGCATTCTCACAGAGATATGTTCCCTTCATTACGTTGGGAGTTCTCATGCATGAGCACCTCTACTAACTTAGGGAATTGTGCTCTCTACTTTTGCTTGCAAAAGAAACGAAAAAACATGAATTAATCACTGGAAAAATAGAGATACTTTGAAGATACATCTAAGAACAAAGATACATTGAAGATAGTGTATGCATGCCAAAGCTATTTCTCTCCTCAATAAATCCTATTGCACTCTCAATTGTTCTACACATTGTTGAAGAAGGTCCCTTGTAGCTATGATCTATGATGTATGGATTACTCCATTGAAGGAAAAAGTGTTGTAGTTGTAGCGTTGTTCAAGCTACACAGGTAAACAAACACTCCCTCTTAGCAAGGAAAGTGTTCTCCAACACACCAAACCTCTCATTGAACATCTTGAACTTCCCCTTTGCTAGGGGCTTGGTCAAGATGAATTTTTACTGATATACCATGTGAAACCTGTTGACTTTCTATCTCCTCAATATTAGAATCCTTTGCATTAATAATGGAATACATTGGTGCTAGATAATTAGAAAAGTTATTGGGAGGATGAATTACACGAAATGAAGTATTAAGAGCTCCAACTTTCTCTTATGCCTCTTGTAATGAAGTGATGAAGCATCTGGCCATGGGTGCACTGCAATGGCTTATAGTGTTCATGGATCACGATATTATGGTATATATTGGGAGGTTTGGATGCAAAATACGGATAACAATTCACTAAAAACAATTTCTAGCCTTCTTTGTTAAGAGAACTTACTAAGGATATAGTTTTATTTTGTTTATATTCTTTGGGATTAGACTTTTCACATGTGTTACAAGAAAAGAATGAGAAGCATAATTAGTTGAGTGGAATGAAAGTGATGGAGAAATCAAGCGAAGGTATTCTATCTTTGAAAACCAATCCTTAGAGGTGGTGAAATTTACTACAACAAATAGTAGGTTCCAGCTGCTAGGCTCACAACTGGACCCACTGATCGTTAGATTACTTTAAACATATTCAAGTTCTTGTCTTTTAGATTTGGACACTAATGCTATGCATAAATTACGAATGTGGCAACATAATGCTTCAAACCAATCTAGCAAGGCATGTCTTTCAAATGGAAAAATTTGAGTTTCAGTTGCAGTAGTTGAATACTGGTTTCATTGTCCATTTAAGTTGAATAAATATTTAAAAAATATTTTATAGGTTAAAATAAATATTCAACCACAATTTTGGTAGCCACCTAGTGGTACCCTTATGAAAAATGACACTAATGATAGAGGCCTAGAATAATTTGTTCCTTGCATAGATTTGTCAAAGAATGATTCATATGTAATGTCTGCTTTTGGTGGGAAAGTGTCATTTTTCAACCTGATAACATTTAAGGTGGGGAATTATTTCCTATCAATAGGTTTGTTTGCATTTGTTTTTAGTAATTAATGATGTTATGTTCTTTATATATATGACTATGTTTCTTGGTTTAGCAAATGTTTCTATTTTCCTAATACTGCTATTTGTACAAGTGATTCTGTTGAATTCATGAACTTATGCAGTGTAACATTGTAAACCATGAAAGGGTCCGTCAGTTCAAAGTTTACAGAGATTTTGATGTTATCTTAATAACTAATATGTATGAATTTTAAATCTGTATTCATGTCAATATTGATGTTGGTCATGGAAAAATGTATGCCCCCTCCCACAACAACAACATGTATAACTTTTCATCTTTTCGATAATAACATCATTGCTATTGGAATGGAGGATTCAACAATTCAAATTTTCAATATTCAACTCAGAAAGGTGACATGGATTTACATTTTCCCTTGTAGTGCCTAGTATTTTTGCCTGATCTCTTATGTTGTTACTAGAATGCCAATGAATGAGTTTGATTACAGACAAACATGAAACTGGAGGGGCACCATAAGAGAATAATTTGCTTGGCATTCTCCAAAGCTACTAGAATTCCATTGAATGAGTTTGATTACAAACAAACATGAAACTAAAGGGGCACCAAAAGAGAATACTTGGCTTGGAATTCTCCAAATCTTTAAATGTTTTGCTATCCTCTGGAGTTGATGCACAAGGATATATTATAATCCCTTTGGAGGTAACTGGATTATCTACATTCGCCATTTAAGATACCAAATAAACCTTTTTACCATTTAAGATACCAAATAAACCTTTTGACCTATCTACCTTCACCATTTACAATATCAAATAAAACTTTTGACCAAAATCAATATCGTGGTGGTAGCTCTATGTGTGGAACGTAAATGGATGGGAGAAGTGTAAATTTGAAAGCCACACATTCATAGGAAGGAATATTTCCATCACCACTCGTAGATGCTACATTTTAGTTTCATAATATTAATCAAGTTCACTTGCTAGTTGTTCAAGAGATCCAAATTGTTGTTTATGATGCAGAGGGAAATGCACATATCATGCCTTTGACAAAAAGGTATGTAGGAACCATAACAAAAGCATTTACAACCAATCTTCAACCAATGGAATACTTTGGAACAAACAAAGTAGATACACTCGCTAATGACAGGTCACTATCAAATAGGAAGGCTTTGGAAGGCTTCTTGGAGCTTTAGATCTATTTCAACCCAAAGGATATATTTCACCTTCGACAACAACAATATTTTTGTCAAAACTGTTCGACAGGGACATTTCCACCATAGTGCCACTTGTTAAAAACAATAAACTTGCTATAAGAAAAACAAGGGGAGTTGCAAGGTAGTGACTTCTTGTATTCAATAATCTATAAGAAATGTAAAGGTGGAATATGCATGAGGGTAGGAATGGGGTAATCTACGCCTACCTCTATATTAGCTTGTGAAATCATTGCCTTTTCCTTTAGATTTTCTACCTTTATTTCTTCTATTAGCATAGGATCTATATTTATCACTGGTTCTACTCTAGCTACTTAAGGATATGGAATTGTTAGCTATGGATCTAAAATTGACTTTGTTCTTCTTATATATGCATATGTATTTTCCACTGAGTTGCTTGCTCTTATACTTTTATGTCTTGATGAAGGAATGGAAGGAATGTTAGTTATCATGATTTCCATCATTGAATGGAACTAGGTCCTGGTCTTGATCATACGTGTGAATTTTCAAAAAAAGGCTAGGCTTGGTTGGAATACATGAAAACTTGGAAAAAAGTTGGGCTAGTTAGGTATGTGCAAAGAGTAGGAAAAAGTAGATATGTTATGATTGATTCTTTTAATGCTTACTTTTCTTTAGGTGTTACTGATATGAGTATCAATATGGAATTGTGACTTATTAGTCTTCAAAATATAGGTTTGTTCGTTGTTATTTGTGTTGCTGGATCACTCGGGTATGGAACTAATGTAGTTAGTGTCTTAGTATGTTGACTTACTATCCAAAACTAAGAGGAAACTAACTATCTCTCCTACACTTGTGCTAGCTAGTTTCCTTTTCTTTTAGCTCTGCTAGAATGGGTTATGGATCTTGATTTGGATATAGGAAAATTGTTCTTACACTGCAATGAAGTGGAGGGATGAAAAAGATGAAGAAGGTGAAATCATAATATGATGATAAATGACATGCCATTAATCCAAATCATTGACACATTTCTATGCTGGACGACCAAGGTCAAGTGCTGCTTTTATTCTTTAATTTTTTTTTGTAAATTTAAAGTTGTTTCAAATATGTCAAACCCGACAACTAGAACACATAGAGTCTCGAAGGAATTGGTTACAGTGCATGTCCAATGCACTATAGCTTAATAACATGTTATCCAACAAGTGTCAACAAAATGTGGTAGCCTTAGTAAATAATGAAGATGCTTTAAATGTACAGGGAATGGTTCCCTAGCAACATTAATGTGCATTTTTCCACTTCTACCTATTGCTCATGACAACATTATATGCAACTTGACCTAGCCATTAAAATTATGTTTTGTTAGTTGTATGTAAAACCCAAATTCTAGCGAGGGACATGCCCTAGATTGATTCACTGGCATCAAGATCCAAGTCATGATATAAACTAGTTTGTCTAACTGGAAGGTATGTTGCTTATCAGAAGACCACTTTTTAGACCAAATTGATAAACTAATAATTGTTCTCTTTGACTATTAGATGTCCGGGAAAAGGGTGATTGAAGCTTCAATTCTCTCTTCAATCATACAATGTGTGTGGCCAAAGCTCTTTTCAATCACATATATACATATCCAATCGATGGGGCATAAGTAGTAGATCTTGTAACTACATCCATGATAGCATATCCAAGTGCATGGGATACATATATAGATCTCAAAGGTCATTTAGATCTTGTTAAAACTTTGGATCTTGAAATGTAAGATAATTCCATATTGTGCAACATCCTTACATGACAAGGTTGTGGGTGGGATAATAGTATATATAATAAGTGAAAAAGGTAAGATAATAGTATTTTCGAACTCTCCTTAAAAATCCAAAGCTACTTATTGGGTGTAGATACAATTAAACAATATATCCTAGTCATAGTCCTAAAGCCAGGTCATTATTCTAATTCCAAAACCAACAACATAAGTGGATTCATGAGTATCAATAGTAGTACCAGTTGTTTGTGTATGTATTGTATTATTTTCACTAATATACCCACGTGTTGTACGTTGTGTCGGGGGGCTAGAGCCCCTGATGTTTTTTTGGGATTGTTTTTGAGTTGTTTTTGGCCCATTATAATATAATCCTAGTTAAGGAAATCAATCCGAGTTAAGAAATTTGGGTTTTGGGTGTTGTGGAATCATACATATTGTATTGTAAAATGGTGAAGTTAATGTAATGAGATTTATAGGTGCGACTCTAAACATTTGATAGTTTTCCTAGTTAAGGGTTTCCATGGTAAATTTCTGAGTACTATGTGTGAATGCTATTGTTTTCTTTCTATTTTATAAAGAATCCGTGTGTGCATTGCTATATTGTAAATGTTTAAAACTTACACTAACAACAATCTCACTAGTCGATCCAACACCATCACCAACAATAGAAGTAAAGGCCAAGGCATAAGATACTTTAGTAGGTCAAGAGGCAATAATAGTAGATCTACCAGTGCTAAAGAATGAGGTCATGGCAAGTGCACAAAGGCCATTCCAACAACTCTAGAAGATTTATTTCAGGCTCATGCTCCTTGATTCCTTCAGCACCATCAATGCTTCTCATGCCAAACCTGATGAACTACAACATCAAGGAATTAAGGAGTACAAATCCTAGATCCATAAGCAATACCATGCATCACGCAAAAGCCATACAATGATTATGTATCAACAAAACCCAAAACTATAAGCAATACCATGCATCAAGCAAAGGTGGTGCAATGATTTCATGCCAATTAAGATGGTGGAGTGATCACCATGCCTAATGTTACATGCAATACCTAACCTTATATGATGTATAACTAATTTTATAACAATCTGTAGCATTACTTGACCTCATGTTTGTAGCATTGTGTATTTCTATGTTTTTGAACTACAAACATAGGAAATATCATGAGAAATTTGGCCTACCCTTGGGATGAGGCCAAACGAGACTATTTTTTTTTTAATTATTGGAAATAAAGTTTTTATATATTCCCAAGCAAAAAACTTTGGAATAATTTGTAGAAATGGTTAATAGATGCCAAATTTGCATGCAAGTTAGTAGAAAATATAGGAAAGTAGATCACTATAATCCATGTAGCCCAAAAGGTAGGGAGTAATAAGGCCACTTGTGCGAGTATATAATTAATATAATAAGTTTAACTGATGTCTTTTTAAAATAAAAATAACAAATTTCATAGGATCTCGTTGAAAAAATTGTATAAAGTTGAGAGTTAAGGAAATTGTTAGAAAAAAAAACACTTGAACCATTAGTTCAAGTTGATATAGCTAAGAAGGTGCAACAATACATAATATGTTTAAGAGAATGTAAAATGTGACAATAGAGGTAAGACAATTTCTTAAAATAATTGCTTAATTGTACATTAATGTTGTACGTTTGATTTTCTATTATACATATTTATAGTTGTGTAAAAGTGATGGGGTAGTGATAAAGTTTGACCAAATTTCCGTAAATAATAACGAATAAATGTCCAACTAAAGTAGATTAATAATTGGTGTTTAAATTTGTTGGTTGAACGTGCCAGGCACTCTTTGGTGTCCTTTGTTAGCTAAAATAGAATATTTAGAGAAAAACAATCTGAATATAGTTGTAGAAAGTAAATAAACAGAGAAAGATAAAAGGAAATATAGATGTGGAAAGAAAATAAACATAACTAGAAATGAGAGATAACAATAGTAAGAAATCATTTATTGATAATTGGAAGTGGATGCAATGTTTACTTGCATGTTTGATGGGGAAACCTCCAACATGATTAGAGCTCCAAATACAATAATAATCATGAAAAATGACTGTAAACCTTCTACTTTAATACAATTTCTAATTGACCAAAACCCTAACTACCTAATGGACCTCCATTAATGAGGCCTCAACCACTAATTGGTGGGCCTTCTTTAACAAGGCCACTTACATTTATTGATTTCACACTCTACTACCTCATGGGGCCTTATTTAATAGAAATGACCTTTAATACATTGAGTAACAATCTATTCCACTAACTATATGAGTTAGGATGGGACCCTAACATGCCCTCCTCCTTACAACGTAGCCCGGTCCTCAAGTTTGGAGATGAGGAAAATGATGGAGAATCTATGATGGTTCCCATGTAGCATCTTTAGGATGTGTATCCTTTGACTAAATAAAATATTCATAGATAGTGCATTGGCAAACACTCAAGATTTTGATTCTCAATTATGAATCACCTATGACAATCATTATTATTTTATATATTCTAGCATCAATTAATCTCGGTCCCAAAAAACAAATCACTTTAGGTTGATTATTTGTTGATCTTCACAAACCCCAAGCAAAAATAATTTTCTTCTTTTCCTTCAAGATTGCCCCTAATAAAAAATGTTTTAAGGAATAAGAAATATATTAATAAAAATATTATTTGAAGCATGGAATTGTTGAAAATTATTATAAAACTTTAATATTTAAAAACAAATAATTTTTTCTATTAGTCAATGCAATTTTAATTTGATTTGAGGTGAAAGTAATAATTTATTATATTGGATTTGTAACAACAAATGTCACAAAATAGGGTTTTTTGGTTTGCGGTTAGGCTCCTCGTGCAAAATGCCTCTTGCAACATAGAACCCTAGGCGAGGGCCGCAGGCCCTCCCTATCCCATTTTTGTCTCCTTCCCGTCCCTGGCTTCCCTTCTTTGGTTTATGTATTTTCCACTTCTGTCCCCCGTTGCCCTGTTTCAACACTTTTTTTACGACGTACTTTGGTAGGTCCCATCAAGAGACCGTGTATCCCCCATGTTGTCTGGGACACATGGAAGACTCTGATATGGAGGCCGTGGATTATGAAGCAATTCCACTAGGGCCGTCTGCTTGATCTTCCCATGGAGAATTCTTGGAATCCCTCCATGCACCTTGTTCAACTCTCCACATGAATTCACACTTACAACAAGTTAATGGCAGCCCTGATCTTGAGCTTGCCAGCTTTAATCATTTTAATGCTATCTCCTCAGGTTCTCTGCATTCTTCACCCTCCAGGCCATCGAAGCAACCAAATGATTTTCAATCGTATTCTCCCAAGGAAAAGGTTTCTCTTCCTGATGATTCACATAAGGAATAAAAGAAGGAGAATACTGGTAAAGGATACCAATCCCTGTGTCGAATCCCGACTGGTTTGTCCAGGAATGAAGGGTAACTATGAGGATGGTAGTCAGAGATGAAATTCCCATAAGTGAAGTCCCTCAGCTAGCGGGGAAGACTTTGGTTGGAATATTTAACGATAAGTCTCCAAGAGAAAAATCCCTCACAGTATGGATGAATAACCCGTTGAAATCCTTGATTAGATATTCCCTGAAAGTTCATATCTTGTCTAGAAGGTAGATTTCCTTCATGTTCCTTTCAGCAGAAGATTGCGAAGATATTCAAAAGAAGAACTAGATTTGGGGTCCGTCTGGTCTTACCCTTAAACCTTGGTCAGTGGATTTCGTCCCCCTTAAGGAATCCATGGCTGTAATGAAGGTGTGGGTGATTTTACCTGGTTTTCCATTGACATTTTGGTCTAAGGAAGCGTTGGAGGCTATTGGTAACAAACTGGGTTCTTTCGTCAAGCTAGAACCTAATTGGGACTCAAAAAATGATCGCAAGTGGGCCTAGATCATGATCGAAGTTGATATCAAAGAAGGTATAGTGGGTAACATCGATTTAGTCTATGCTGGAATTACTTGGCGCCATAAGGTAGACTATTGGAGACTACCTTTCAGGTGCCATGGTTTCCATGAAGTTGGACACATCTGTTCTCAGTGCACCAGAATCATGTCGCTTTGGGTGAATTCGTTAAAATATCTTCTGATTAAGGTATGGTTCTTTCTTCCCTTTCTTCATCAAGTGCTATTCATAATGGTTTGGGGTTGAAGTTTCCTCTATATTTTGTCCCTTCTTCCTCTTCTCCCCTCCCCTCCCCAAGACTTCCACCCTTCCTAAAGAATCCCTTTCAGAGATTCCCCCCACGGTTTCATCTACCGTCTCGATGGATATGAAAAAGGAACCTTTGGGAGAGCCTTTCCCCTCTCCCATGCTCAAGTCAGACCTTATGATCTCTCCCCCCTAACCTTCCCCTCCCAGGGTTTCCTCCTCATCGCCCTCTCCTGAGGATTCTCCCTCCAAAAAACCTTCTCCCCCTTCCCCATAAGTCTCCATTTCTCCCTTGGTCAAAAGATACTCCTTGAGATCCAAAACTTGAGATACCAATCCTTATTATGGAGGATTTCCCTAGACCTTCCTCATCACACTTAGGTTGGTAGGGAATACCATCTCTCGAAAGAAAGAGAAAGAGCTGCTGAAAAAATTCACAAAGGAATCCAAGTGACCATCACAAGGGCCCTTATAGCAGGGAAAGCCCTTCCAACGAGGGCAAGATGATCTTACTTTACTTCAATGCAAGAGGGGTTGGCGGTGCCCCAATTAAACTAGCCCTCAAAAGAATGTTCCTAAGCCTAAAGCCAGACATAATTATGATCCAAGAGACAATGTGTCATGGTGAAAAAGATAGAGAATTTTTCAGTCCTTGGCTTAGGAACTGGTCTTTCAGTACAATTGACGACTTTGGATTATCGGGAGGCTTACTTACAGGGTGGAGCCGTAATTTTTAGGCCTTGTCCTCTGTTGTTCGCTCTTCAATTTCAGTCAAATTAAAACATAAGAATAATGATTTAGCCTTCTCAGTGGTCAATATTTATGGTCCCTACTCTGATAGGACCTCCTTTTGGGAGGACTTGATATCTGAATGATTTTTTTTTCTAACCCTCTACTGGTGGTGGGGGGGNTAGGGTAGATAAGCAAAGCTATTTTTTCTTGTCTTTTTTAGAAAATTCATGTCTGGTGGATATCGAACCTCTGAAGCTCTCTCCAACTTGGAGAAATTTTAGGACTAGGAATGAGGAGGTTTCAAAAATATTGGATCTCTTCTTAGTTTCTGAAGCCCTCCTTGATTTGGGATAAATTTTTAGAGTAGTGGTAGAGGTGGGAGTAATTTCATACCAATGCCCAATCTTCTTACATTGGTCTTCGAGATTTGAGTCCCCTCCTTCCCCTCTTAAATTTTGCCAGTCCTGTCTAGTAGAAGAAGATTTCAAGAATCTGGTTGTCTCCACTTGGGTCAAGTTTTACCCTATGAAGCCTATTTCACACATGGTACAATTTGCATCTAATCTTAATATTTTGAAAAGAGCCATTAAAAAATGGCTTCCTCTTTGGAAATCCAAGAGGCAACGAATTATTTGGGACACCGAAGAAAGTCTCGCCGAGGCCTATAGGAAGCTAGAGGAAATCCCCCTTTCTAGTGCAAAGTTATATGAACTAAGAGAACTGGAGGACAAATGAGCCTCATGGCTAAAGACAGAGGAGTGATAATGGTGCATTAAGAGTAGGGCTCTCTGGATAAAAGAAGGAGACAATAACACCAAGTTTTTTTATCAGTTTGTGAACTATCGAAGAAACCTTGACACAATATGGGAAATAAAAGATGAATAAGGAAATGTGGAAATATCCTTCGAGGACAAATCAAAGCTTGGAGTAAAATTCTTCAGTAATATTTTCTCAGACCCCCCTAGTTTCCCTATTCAAGAAATTTTGGAGGTAGTGGGAAAATTTCCCACTGTGTTTTATGAAGATATGAATTTATCCTTGGAGGAAGAGGTCATTGTTTTCCATGCAGAATGGAAAAATCCTAGGCCTAGATGCTATTACTGTGGAATTATATAAGGCTTTCTATGAGTACCTAAAGAACAATATTTTGATGGTGGTAAGGGAATATCAAAAGGAAGGAAGAGTTCACGAGCCTCTAAATTCCACCTTCTTGTGCCTTATCCCTAAAAACAAATGCCCTTCTTCCTTTGAGGATTATAGACCGATTTCATGTTGCAATGTTATCTACAAATTAACATCTAAGATTATTTCTAGAATACCGAGACTGATGCTAAGTGATTTCATAGGAGAAGAACAATTTGGTTTTCTACACAATAAATAGATCCACGACGCGATAGCCATAGCTCAAGAAGTGCTCCATTCTGTCAAAAAAAGAAATCTTAAGGAAACCATCCTTAAACTGGATCTCTCCAAAGCGTATAATCGAGTAAACTGGACATTTCTGTGCCTGGTCCTCATCCAAATGGGCATGATCTTGAAAATTTTCAACTGGATAATGGGATGCATTCAAAGCACTTCCTTTACCATCCTTATCAATGAAGTTTTGTCCCGTGTCTTAAAAGCATCGATAAGACTTCGTCAGGGCTGCCCCATTTCTCCCTTTTTGTTCTTGATTGTTGCTGAAGCACTAAGAAAATTGATAAAGGAGGCCAGATCCAATGGCATCCTTAAAAGAATTACAGTCTCTGAATCCGAATCAATAACTCTTTTATTATTCATGGATGACATTTTGTGCAGCTTGTTCGGTTCTCAAAGGAATTTAAATTCCTTTAAAAATATTTTAAACCTCTATTGCAACGCAATGAGAATGAAAGTAAATATGGAAAAATCCCGTTTAATTATTAATCACTTTGCGGAAGGGGAAGACTCCTCCTTTGCCAACATTTTTCCAGCTCAAAGGAAACCTCTCTCTAAAGGACTCAAGTATATAGGCGTCAACCTAAAACCAGACAATTACAGGAAAGAAGACTGGAGTGGTCAATCAGAAAAGTTGAGGCCAAAATAGCCATTTGGGTCAGTAGACTCCTTTCCAGAGGAAGAATATTAGTGTTAATTAAAGAAGTCTTAGAAGGAATTCATGTGTACTAGAATTCCATAGCTGCAATACCTAAATGAATCTTAGATAAAATTCGCCGAATAAGCTTTCACTTTTTATAGGCGGGACAAAACTCTCCTGGAGTTACTCATCTAGCCAATTGGAATTCAATCGCTTCCCCAAAAGAGATGGGTGGATGGGGTTTAAAGAACATTCATCTTTTTTCTTGAGCCCTAGCAAGAAGGAATCTCTGGAGACTAACCCTTGGGAACTCTCTTTGGGTAAGAGTTATGAACTCTAAACATTTTCCCAACCTATTTATTTCTGAATGGTTTCGAGAGCCTACAAAATCTTCCAAAGGCTCAATTGTGTGGAAAGCTCTTGTGGAAGCCTTTCCCCTAGTTTGAAATTGGACTGTTTGACATATTGGAAATGGGGCAAAGGTAATACTGAGAGAATACTCATGGTTGGGAGCGAGAAACAATTATAATCTTTCTCCTCCTCTCTTGTAATTACTCAAGGATAAAAATCTTCTGTTTTTGGGTGATGTAAACACTAGATTTACCTAGATTCGAGGGCGTCTAGGATGGAAGAACACATAATATCTTGATCTCCATGAAGCTATGCGAGACGAGTGGAACTCCTACATCTCCCTTTTATGTGAAAATTTTATCTCCTTGGAAAAAGATTTTGAAGACACTCTCTGCTGGTCAAAAAATCCATAGAATGGGTCCTACTCGGTCAAATTGGGTTACAAAGCCTAGTTAGAAGATAACATTGTGACCCCTCCGAAATGGTGGTGGAAGCCCATTTGGAAACTCAAATCTCCTACCAGATGTAAATTAACCCTATGGCTTGCAATGAACAATAAATTGATGACCTGAGATAATTTCCTTAGAAGAGGATGGTGTGGACCCAATAAATGTCCTCTTTGTAAAGAAAATCAAGAAACTATTACGCATCTCTTTGTCTCTTGTCCCTAATCAGGAAAGGTTGCGCATTTAATAAAAGAATAGCTAAAATCCAAGGTTAATTGGAACCAGGGCTCAATCGAAGACTGCTTTAGATCTTGGATCCAAGACAAATCAATATCCTTGTACACAAGCCTCCCTGGTATCATGATTTCGAACATTTGGTGGGCCTGAAACAACTCTATTTTTAAAGATAAGTATGTTCCTCCAGAGGTCTCTGCGGAAATATCACTTAGTCAGGAAGAAGCGTTCAAGGCAAAATTAAGGGAAAGTAAGTCTTAGATTGTAATCCTTCCTCCCATTGATTACACCATCCCTTGGGGATACTTCGACGAGGCCATTCAAGAACACCCTCCTTCATGCAGAGTGGGGGTGTTTTTTTTTATCAGTCACAACCACTTTATTCACATCATATATGCATAAAGGGGTGGAACAAATAACACAACAAAACTTATAGCCCTCTGGACCCTCCTAGAAACTTCAAAGGAAAAAAACTTGTCAAAGCTTCAAGTTTTTGGTGACTCCAAATTGGCGATCGACTGGGTGAGGGGTAACAATAATACTCAAAATCCCAGTTTGGCCTCCTTGCTAAGAGACATCAAGCTTATCTTCAAATATTTTGAATGGCTATCCTTCCAACACATTCTTAGGGAACTTATTGCAAATGAAGATGAACTCTCAAAGGAATCTTTACAGTTGCAGAAAGGAGCCTTCAATTTTTATGAGTTCTTTGAAGGAACATAAACCGAAGCAATGGAGTTTCGTCTTTGAAGAAGTCTTTCCTTTTTTGGACATGTAGGGTTGTATATGTTTTAAAGTTTGAACATGATATAGAAGTTTTAAAAAATCCTATAAAGGCTTGTCTTGAAGTAGATTAGATGCATAGGTTGTATAGTTCTTGAAAAAATCCTACATAGGCTTGACATGAAAAACTACAACATCTAAATTCTCATATGAATATAAAAGTTTTTTTTTCTCTAATTTTTTTTTATTATATTATTAAAAAAAATATAAAAACAAATAAATGATTAAGACTAAATCATTTTGATAAAATTATATTTATATTAAAACATTTTTTTTTTGTAAATAAAAGTAACTATATATTTATATTCACAAATGTACGTGACATTACAAAATATGGAGTCTTCCATCTGTCCTGCCACATATGGGAAACTAGGACATGTGGCCATCAAAATTCAAGAGCCACTGTAATTGTATGAACAAGACAATGAAAATGTCTAATTGACAAAAATGGTCATAGTGATCGACTAACCAGTGGCTGACTGACATACATTGTCTGATAGAGAATATCAATTCTTTGCGTAATTGACATAGCCAAAAGAAAAACATAGACACGGGGGAGCTAGTCCAATGCGAGCTCGGGCTGCCATGGGCACTGTAGGCTGGGACAAATTTCTAGCCATAGGTTGGGAACCGCTTGCTTGCTGGAGCTTCCATCATGGCGTTGAACAGGAGGTCCATTCGATGTACCAGGAAATGCTGGATGTGTGCTTGGTCGTCAAGTTTCTACCGTAGCTAAAAAATGAGCTGAAGATGCTCGTCCAGGAGTCAAATCGGGGTGGGCAGAGGCGAATCCTCCATCAGTTCTGCATCCATCTCGAAGTCTGCATTTGTTGTTGTCGTTGGAATATCCATTTTCCAACTGGGAGGAATTTATTCCTCCACCATGCATTCTCTGTTGCCATAAAAATGATCAGGAGTGTGGGCTCTGAGAGGGGCAATTTTCGGGTGAAAGCTAGGTGGAGGGGCAAGCTTCTCAAGAGGGAGAATTTCCTCCTCGATTGGGTAGCTTCCATGGTCAATTGTTGGATTAGAAGTTGGAGGCTGTGGTTGCGGAGGCCAATTATGGATTTGGTCAAGATGACTGGTAGCGATGAGGGCAAGCTGAGAGGGGGGGAGTCTATTACATCTGGTAAGGGTGTTGTAGTACATCAGACCCCTTCTATATTTGTCCCTCTCTCTGGGCATGGTGTGGGCGTTCAGGTAAGGATTGGGCATGATAAACAATGGAGGATTGACGATGGGTGGCCAAACAGTCGAGCATAAGGCGAAAATGGAATGGGAGAGCCAAGGAATAGTCGAGCACCAGGCGAAGAGAAAGCCATGGAACAATTGAGCACAAGGAAAAGATGGAATGGGAGAGTGTTCTAGGGAACAATCCTTCACAGTGCTTGGTGAATTGATTGGGGTGAAAACCATGAAATCCAAGGTAATTGTTAGCCTAGTGCAAGTACCTTGCTTGGTACGCCTAGCCTGGTTCTCACAAGGAACCATTAAGTCACCTTGGAGTGCCCAATGCACTACCATTACTCCTAGCTGAGTGCAGGTCATTCAGTTTGGAGGGAAGGGAGGATGGCGACAGAGGTTAATAACTCCCTATGCTGGATATCTCCACCTGTCATCCCTTGCAAGCCACTTGTCACCCCATCCAGGAGTATATTAAAACAATTTAACTAACTAAAAATATATATATTGAATGATTTGATTTTCAAAATTCATTTCCTTTGCAAAAATAATCATGTAATTATATATTATTTTTGGGATTAAGTGCGTAGAGTAAGCCATTAATCTATGACCCATATCCATGAGTATTAGTGACCAATAATTCTCATGATTTGAACAATCCACTTAGCACTTATTGCATCACGTGATGCTCACATGGGTGAAGAAGTGGGATTGAAACCAACAAAATGAATCACATATGATTAATCATCACCTCTGGGACTTGCACCCAGTTACCAAGACGTCCTGAACGATCACCCATCCCAAGACTCATTTTTTCTAAACTAATTACAATACTTCTATCAAAATTAAAAGAAAACACCTATAAAAATCTAAAAATATGCTTTAATGACTTTGGAAAATAAAGCATACAAAACATATTGCTTAAAACTTGCTTAAAACATAGTGAAAATGGCACGGCATAAGAAATTTGAATTAGAACATAATAAGGTATAGCCATAATGTTGGATCAATCATAAAGGGGTTTCTATTCATTATTTGTAACGCTAGTGTGTAACTTGAATATTAAGAGTAAATTTTGTTTTTATTCTTATATTAAGATCATTGAAAGAATTTTTTTTTCATATATATAATTTATTAATTATTAGTATGTAATTTGAATAATAAGTTTGGTTTATTATTATGTTATTTTATATAAATGTTTTTTTTAATAATTTAGTTAAATATTTTTTTAATATATTGTTATAAGAAATTTAAATTAGAACATAATAAGGTAGAGTTATAATGTTGGATCAATTATAAAGGAATTTTT
>JASDQU010011427.1:41647-58416 GCA_032191745.1 Picea mariana | reverse complement strand
TTCCTTTCAACTGTAGAAATATTCCTTCTAGCAAAGGCTATGGGGTGGTCAATGTCTCCTGCTCCTGGCTATGCTAAAACTTCTCCTAATGCAATGGACGAAGCATCGACATAAACATTGAACTCCTTACTCCAATCTGGAAAAACCAAGATAGGTGCAGTAACCATTTTCTGCTTTAATGTGTCGAAGCTCTGCTGGCATTCTTCTGTCCATTGGAAATTACTATATTTCTTTAATAGATTCTCCATGGGTGTTGTTATCTGTGCATAACCCTTAATAAACTTCCTATAGTATCCAGTATGTCCTAGTGTAGTGCACAACTATCTAACTGAAGTAAGGGGGGGTAGATCGACAATGATAGCAATCTTGGAAGGATCTACCAACAATCCAAAGGGTGAAAAGAAGATACACACAATATTCCCTAGCAACACTCCAAAGGGTGAAAAGAAGATACACTTTTTTTCAGATTCAGGGCAATCTGACATTTCCTGCACTTATCTAACATTAATCTCAGGCATTCAATATGATTCTTCATTAGGCTAAAAATAGTGCAATCATCAAAGTATGCTTCCAATACCCTGTGTAAAAAGTCCTTAAATGATTCAACCACCACCCTGGAAAATATGGTTGGTGCATTCTTCAAGGCAAAAGGCATCAGAATGTACTGAAACGAACCCCATTCTATTGCAAATGTGGTCTTATGTCGATCTTCCTTAGCAATTCTGATCTGGTGATAGCCTGAAAATCCATCTGTGAATGAGTGGACCTCTCGTCCTCCTACATTATCTAAAACTTCATCAGTAAAGGGTGTAGGAAATTGATCATTTAGGCATGCATCATTCAATTTCCTTAAATCTACACAAATTCTGATTTCTCCTGACTTCTTGTCTTGGACCACCATAGGGTTGATCCATTCAGATTCTTCAACTGGTTCTATGATTTTTGCTTTTAGCATTCTATCCTGTTCAATATTAACTTTCTTCTTATATTTTGGATTCAGTCTGTAGGGTCTCTGCTTGATGGGTCTTGCATCTGGTCTCAGAGGGATATTCATTTCACCCATGGGCCCTTTAATGCCCTTCATGTCTATAAACTTGGTTGGAAACAAGTCCTAATACTCATGCAGTAGTTCTGTGATCTTATCAATAGTAGAATCATCCAAATAATCTCCAACATTTTCCAACTTAGGTGTTTGCTCTGTTCCAATATTAACCTTCTTAATTTTAATGGGTTGCCCAATAAAAGGTAATTCAATCCCTGGCCCTTCTATGTCCTTGTGTCCTTCAGTTTCTGCGATGTTTACATTCCTAGGATCATCATCTTCATCAGCATTAATATTATAACAACCCTGCAATCTCTGAAGAGGTGTAGTCCATTCATCCTCTTCTTGCTCAAAAGGGAGGTTAGGTGCCTCCTCAAAGACCTGTTGTCTTACAATTTATAAATCCTGATCTACTGTGGGGTATTGACTCTCAATTAAAAATGTAGCTATAAAGTTCTGAGTCATTCCATACCAGTCTGTAGTGATGATGTGTAGTTCTGCTTGAAGATACCAGTTGATAGGTGTAGTATCCAATGTGTTAATGAACTTATGTACCCACTGTTCTTGAGGGATGCTGCTCCAGGATTCCTCACAACTTCGTACATGGTCCTTAGGGAAACTCTAACCTATGTATTAGACTTTGCATCCCTCAACTTGGTCTGAGAAGTGCACTATTAGTAAGGTGTGACATTTTCCCCACTCTACGATGTTCTTCTTGTGTGTTCCCCACCATCTAGTTGGTGTTGCTTTCAATGCTTCATCCAATGCCAACATCCTCTATTGCACTAGTACAATTTCCTCAAATTCAGCTAGAAATCTCTCTAAATGATTCAAACCATCGAATGTAGGAATATTACTTACTTCTATGCCAATCCACCGAACTTCTCTGGTCATTCTGGCACATCTCCACGTAGAGACTTCATACATTATGTTATGCCAGTTTTCCAATGCTTCCTCTAAATTTGATGGACATGCAATTTCACTTCGCTAGCTTAGATTTCCATTTGCCATGGGATTAATATAATCCTATTGTCTTGCTTTCAGTTTGTACATGTTTTCTAGCTCGTAGGCGCAATATTATTCTCTTATCGGTTCTGTGTATCTGTGACCTTCATCAGGGTCAAGAGGTGTAATGAACTTAAGGCCATTCCCTTCAAATGTCATTATTCTCTTCTTTATGTCAACAACAGTCGAATTATTGAAAGCCCAATCAATTCCTAACAATGCAGGATATAGACAACTATCATCAACAATCTCAATAACTTCGAAGTCTGCAAATGTCCTTACCCTGTTGATGTCTACAATGACATGCTCTAGTCTTCCAAAGGGGCTCACCACCTGTTGATTAGCCATCCTGAGCCTGATAGGGAAGTAAATCAATCTAGGGTTTCCCATCAGTGCCCAAGTCTGCTTCTTCATAACGTTTACTTCTGATCCCAAGTCGAGGACCACATAGTCCACGTTGTAGTCTCCAATATGAGCACTAAGGTGTAATTCCTTGTTTGTCCTTATTTTCCTTGATACTTGATTCACAAATCCACTTAGCATAGGGTCTATTCTTCCAATTTCATATTATCTTACTAGGTGTTGTAATTCTTGCACAACTTTTTCATCTTTAATCAAATTGATACAAGTGTATAAGAAGTCCATGAGCTTGCTTACCTCTTTTTCTTGTTTAGCTAAGACAAATTGATCAAATGCTGGTGGCATTTTGTATTCCCTGACTTCTGGTTGTGCCTTAGATGAAGAAACTTGTTCTCCTACAAATTCTTTCCTTGCTTCCTTGAAAGTATGCCTCTTTTTCCTTGGATCAAACAACTGTTCCTTCTCTGCAACTCTTCTTATCCCTGATCCTTCTATAGTCTTTCCTGGAGTCACCCTATCTTCTTCTGTAACAATGCCTCCTCTAGTAATAACAACTACTCCGGGGTCCTCACCGCGAGGTTCTGCTGATATCAATTGGACTTGTTGGTTTCCTCCTCGTCTCTCCTGGAGTGTGGCTAACAACATTGGGCATTCTTTGATGACATGATCAAATGAGTTACAATAGTTGCAAGTAGTACAAGGGTTCTTCCAATCCATTGACAAATGTCCTGGCTGTGCGCAGTCATAGAAAATAATCTGACCTCTATCTTGACCCATACCTCCACCTCATCCTCTTCCTCTGAATCCGCCGTGAGGGTTGAAATTTCCTCTTCCTGGGGAATTGAACTGCACACTATTTCCTTCTTGCTAATCGTCTCCTTGAATTCTATATGTGTCCCTTGATATTTCATGCATGAGATAGTAAGCCCTACAATCCTTCTCGTGATGCCCCACAGATTTACAGAATGTGCAGTAAAGATTGGTAGGTGTCTGGACATACTTTTGCATATATTAACATTCACCAGGGTGATGTCTAGTTCTACATACTTCAAACCATGGTACAATAGCTTGCTTCAAAGGGCTAGGCACTCCTGAGGCCAAGTATTCATGAAATAGGGGACAATGCTCTTTTTCATGGCATTCTGATTTACATCTGATACACCATATATATTTTCTTTTCTCTTTTTCTTTATCTTTCTTCATATCTTCCACCTGTAAAGATAAACTAGTCAAATGATTTAAAATCAGGCTCATACTTGGACTGGATTCTCCTACAGAGGATGCTTCTAATTTCATGACGATATCCAGTGCTTTAGCTTGCGAAGCGAACTTTTGTTGCATCAGGGGGACCCTAATGTGTGGCAGGAGGGAAACAATGAACCATTCTATATTCTATTCATCCGAGATCTAAAAACTTAAACGACCTGTCAGAGTCTTGAACCTCTGATTGAATTCCCAAACATGTTTAGTGACCTTCTGCTTGATTTATTTCAAATCTGTTATGCACTGTGACTCCGACTCAGGTTTCTTGAACTTCGCACTTAAAGAAGTCTTAATGTCATTCAATGATTTAAGCTATCTGGGTCCTGAAGCAAAATTCATATACCAGTTCAGAGCACGATCCCTCAAGGTAGTACTAAACTGAGTTCTCTTAACAGCTTCATCGGTGACTTGCTTAATGCTCCATACAGCTTCACATACAAACCAATGATGATTAGGATCTTTAGATCCATCTCCTCTGAAGATAGGTGACCTCATTTCATCTACCATAGGTCTTCCTGGGTTTCTTGACCAAGTATGTGATAAATTACTTGTAACAATACTTTGATTTCTCTGGCTACTTTGGTTACTCTGCTTACTTAATACTGCTAAAACAACAGGAGGAGTAATAGTACTTAATTCAACAGTAGGCGCAGTTCCTGAATTTTTTGGTTCTTCCTGACGAAGTTCCTTAGCCTCTACTTATTCTATTCTTGCGAACTCTGAATACTCTTCATCTGTTAGATATGCTTCTTATCCACTATACAATCCCTCATCTCCATAGTTTTTCTTAAATAGGTTCACAAGAGGAACCTCTCTGAACGATCTCCCACTACGCGCGAGTCTAGCCTCTGTGTCATTGTCACTGTCTGAATTATTGAACATTAGCTTCACTGTATCTTTAGGATATTCTTCTCATGCAATAGCATCTTAATCCTTAGTTTTAAAAAGTGTAGGAACTTTCCTCTAGGTCCTTTAAACAAATATCTCTATGCTTGACTATACAATTCTACTCTGTCGATAGAGAACTCAGTGATGTACCCTCCAATAATGTTATCAAACCAGAGATCCACTACTCTAGACACAACGTTATCAAATCTCTTGACTTTATTGATCAACGCTGCTGTTCAAACCATAGGTGGTCTAGATTTGATCTCAAACTGAGTGTCTGCTAATCTGGCTAACCACTCGTACAACTCCTTATGAACTCCTCCAAATAAAATCTCATGTATGTCGGTAAATATGTACCTTCCCAATCAGTCTTTTGTACTAATACTAGGATTCTTTTTATGAGCTTCAATGAAGTCCTTCTCTTGTTCTTCTATCCACTTATGAATCTTTGTCTTCGATGGAAACCACCTTGACATTCCCTCAAGAAGATCCAAGTCCCGACAACGAAACCATTTGTTGGAACAGGGGAAGACCCAGGGTTCAACTCTTATAGCACACCAACAAACCCTAACTACTGGCCCTTTCGACAACACCTACGAAGCAGATGCAGTCTCACACGAAGTAGCAATAGGGGGTTGCAAGACACAGGTGTCTACAACCAGAGGAAATGCAGAGTGATTCTAAAACACAACAAAAATGATCTAGATATTCTCTACCACTCTTAAGCTTACTACATGAAGTTATATCTCTTATCTAACAATCATGCAATAACAATATAACAGATAACAAGTAACACAACATCAACCACAAGGACAATAAGATATATGTGGTTCACCCTCTCCCTAGGGATACATCCACAGAACTGTGTTTCTTGATTTATTGGATGAAAACATACAGTTATATATGCACACTTAGCTACATATCTTTCTCTTTCTTTCTTTCTCCTCCCTTCCTACGCACCCAGATGTAGGGTTGATCTTCACACCCAGATGAAGATCTAGAATACAGACTCAAGATTGTTCTCCACAACAATCAACAATGAACAACCACAATAGTAATACGAATGAACCCTCTCGACTCTTCTAGACCTTTATTTATACATTACATGACCAAAGTCTAGGTTTCACAACCCTAGATCCAAAACCCTAGGTCCACTTGACCTGTGTTTTCATGGCTTCGCCAGCCTGTTCCTCCCTCCTTTCCGCGAGGTGCTCCAAAGTATTCGTTGGTCTATTTTTCCATTTTCTGAGTTGTCCACAATCCCTCTTCTTTGTTGCTTTATCTTCCTTGATATTCTCTTCCAATGACTAGCTTGTCCTTTACTTCGCTCCTTCTTTTCTTCTTCTTTAACCACTTCAACCCTTCCCTGGTTTATGTGCCTTTCACGTAGTTTGTACTTCACCTTTCTTCCTTAATATTCACTTACTTACATAACCAAGGGAAAAGAATCACCACAGTGTATGCCAGGGGAATCCATGCTTCTAAGAACTTGGAGCAGTCATTTTCTCCATATAGTCGGTAGATTAGAGCCATCAAGTAGATATATGGCTCCCTCAGGTTCATTGTCCCGTACCAGTCATTGCTTAGGTTCATAAATTTATTCTCCTCCTTCCACCAGGAAGCCATTAATCGGATGGTGTCATGTAATTCATAGAACCTCACCACGAAGTCTATGTTCAACCGCTCTTTCGGGTCCCTGATTTTGTAGTACTTCTGAACCTCTATTGGGAGAAAAACTTCGATGCATCCACCGTTTTCATCATTAATGCGAAAATTATGCCCATCTATATAATCAATTAGCTAACTCAAAACCTCAATGCAGGGCAAGACTAGAGTTCGATAGGCTACCAAATGCAAGCACAATCATCGGATATTTGGGAAAACCAGGTTGTCGAGAGCCCTTACATCTGGGTTGCTGTGTGGGATACACTCCAGGTAATCTTCCCAGTTGATTTTGTTGAATAGATCTCCCCACTGTGGGAGCATTATTTTTAATCCAATGGATGTTTTCGTATCGCCAAACGTGGGAGGTTGAATGAACGCCTTCTTCGTCGAGGCTTTAATGACTGGCTCTACCCTAGGAGTGTATACCAACTGCCTCGTAGTGCCGGGAGAAGAAACCTCACCAATCTCTGCCTCCTTTAACTTCGGTGCCCTCAACGAGTGTCTGGTCGTTGGCTTTCTTGGAGGCATTTTTTCCTGTAGCTAAAATGCAGTTAGACATGGTTTAAAAGATCAAATGCTGATATATAAACATTTACGACCGCCAAACTAATAAAATTTAACACATACCTCTTCTACTAGCTTAACCTAGTTTTGATAGTCCAAAAATCAAACACAACTCTTGAGACGCTCTCTTCGCTTCTTCGACTGCTCTAGAAATGGAAACTTGTGTGCATAATGGAAGTATTTGAAGTTGTTTTTCATGATTTAAACAGAGATGATACTTACCTTGTCACATCAGTTATTTAATTCAGGATATGAATGTGGTTCTACAAAATCTACCGCCAGATCTTCATCATGTTTAAAATTAAATTCAATCATAGGTTAGCGGTGCAGGCTATAATATGGTCTACTGACGATTTCAAATCTCTCTTGTTCAGTCGACGCATGGGGGGGAAACATATGTGGATTAAAACATTAACTAACCTATTAAATGGAAAAATCCGATCGTATCTCGTGCTGAAAACATCCAATCATTTTGCTGATTTAATGGGTGGATTGGGAGTCAGGGATTCTTTTTAAACACTGTTTGTTGATATCTCCTGGAAAAATCTTCGACGCTGATCCATCTTTCCATACAGAGCTAATGTGGAAAAGCTGACTCAGAAGTGTGACTAGGACACAGGGAACCTTAAGGTGACTCGTGATGAAACTAGATCGTATGAAATACCTACGCGGCAAAGACACGTGGCACTTGAAACTGGAGTCTTCGTTTAATTGTCTTATTCAAAATCGAGGAATTTTTCTTAGCTAATTGTTTTAACAATAGATCCTACCCCGTCGATGCCAAAAAGTATCAAGGATCGATGATCAATGATAAGCTTAACCTATTGCTCCCAGATTAACTCCCTCGAAATTTCCCAATGCCGAAAGTGCATCATGGATCGACGATCGACGATGTATCAATGCAAAAATTTTCAATGATTTATCCCTTTGAAATTTCACCGACCCTGAACAAACACATCCATCATCAACTATAGAGGGTTTGTCATGGCTCATTTCAATGCTTATACCTCTTGTATTTCTCTGACGCCGATGGGAATTGGCTATCTCCTGAATCTTCTTGGAAAATAACTAACACAAACTTACTCCAACTTTTACCAATGCTGATGGTGCATCGATGATTGATGATTATTGTTACTATGTGGTCATTTTACCTTCTTGGATTTTTGCGACGTCAAACATAAGCGCGCTAGTCACACCGTTAGCTGCAGATTCTTAGTTAGAATGCCAAGTTATTTTAGACACAATGTTTCATATTAACAGGTTCAAAAAATTCCAATTCGATCGATAAAGAGACATGAAAACAAAATAAGCCACCCCCCCATAGTGAACTCAATTCAGACAACAAAACAAAAGAAAACAAGTGGTACCCAAAAGTGACAAAATTTCATAAAAGATTTTAGGGTGTGTTGAGCATTCAACAGGACCTAACCTCCCTAACCCCTCACGTAGGTAGAATAATATATTTCCATGTAATAAAGGCCAATATTAAGAAGGCCTAGCAATAAGGAAGAATATGTCAAATGTAAGAAGACCTAATAGAAGCTTCCTCTAGATTGTTCTTTTGAATAGACATATTTAGTATAAATTGGAGTACAGGGTATGATAAGTTTTTTCTTGGATATTATTGTAATAAAGCTCTGCTTTGCTGGAGGTTTCCCCCTAGAAGAGGCAAGTTAACATTTATATCATTAATCAAGGTTCTCTTTTTAGTGTTATTCTGGTATTATTCTGGTATTGTTCTAGTTATATCATTGTTGTTCTACCATTTCTAGCTAAAATATTTATGTTCTGCATACTATTTTATATCTAGAATACTACAAGTGGTATTAGAGAACTTTCCTTAGCAAAAAATTGTGGGTTAAATTTTTTTTCAAGGTAGAGATGTATTCCGACGTATTAAAGCTACAAAGATCCATCGTTACACGCATAAACCCATGGTCGGGGAGTCATACACACATGAAATACAAGTGGTACTTAAGCGCACATATGTTGGCCACCCTTGTAACCCATCTTGGTATCCCTTTGAGTGGTAGCACATTAGACAACACATGTATACAAATCGACCTAGATATTCTGAAGCCCTCCATAAATAAACCGACCAGCTGCTTGACTACTATAGTTCCACTGATAAAAACACTTGGGAAGATACTCTCTAGTACCTCGGTAGTTGGGTAGTATGACTAAGGGCACGGTCTAGCCTCCTCAGTTGGTTCCCTGAGAGATTGGGCCGAGTACTACTGTTGGACTCCACACATATATTAGAGAGTTATAACATAGGGAAAACCCTTGTTTGTAGATACCCTTCATACCCTAACCCTTGGGACGGAATAAAAAACAAAGAAGATAAGATCTATTGCCGCACAACTGTGTCTCCTGCATTCGAGTTGCGAAATTACCATACATTTCTTCCTGTTAATAATTTGGGCATTTCAACACTGCAATATTCTTCAAAACAGAGTAAAAAAAAAGTCTGGATCCTATTGGAACGAATATTTGAGCACTATCCTGTTGGATTCCTCTCTTCGCCCTTATCACAATCATACCTATCATTTTTTTTATTTTATTTTTCCCGTGGACCCAACCCCCTTCCAACACCCCTATTTGGGCCTTACCCCATTGGATTCACCTTGTCGCCTTGATCATTGTGATACACTTCACCCATAACCCATTTTTCTGTGTGGTCCCACCCGTTCCTTTTCATTTTCCCTCTTCATCATGGCCCACATACATAGCCAAGACTTATAATCTCGCTTCAATACCTTGTCCTCTAGTTTCACAGAGACCTAACAAGAAGTGAAGTAACTCAATGCCAATTTTGTCACCATCAATAAAACATGCATTCCTCTATCGACATAAAAATGGAAACCATCAAACAAGACCTCACTACCAAACTTCCATCCTTCACTAAAATGATCCGTGCCAAGATAAATATCCCTGTAGACGTTCCCTCCTTTAACAAACCTTTTCACTTCAAAGGTGAAACTTCCATCACTTTCAGCGTGAACTCCTCCTTTCACATGTGGATGTGAAAAATTTTGATGGCTCAGATCCCACTAGCTGGGTAACTCAAATGGAACATTATTTATCTTTGTATGGAATTATAGACAAGTCTGCCAAACTATGGTATGGTGTTCTCCATTTAGATCAAGAACATTGGAAAGGGTGGAAATGGAGAAAAATTCCTGCCAAAGGTATGTGGCTTGGACACAATTTGTGGCAGAGCTTTATGAACGCTTTGGCGCTAACACCAACCATTTGGGTTGTTTGACAAAGTTGAAAAAATCTGGCAATGCAAGTGTCAGAGTGGATCCTTAAAATATTGAAGCTATGCAAGATTTACCTCGCCCAAAGACTCTCGAAAGCTTGCGTCGATTTATGGGTTTAGAAGGATATTATCACAAGTTTGTTAAAATTTATGGAAAAATTGCGGCACCTCTCACTGCTCTCCTTAAAAATAATTCTTTCACTTGGACTCCTGCAGCTAATCAGGCCTTTCAAACCTTGAAGGCAACCATGTGCACCACTCCATTCCTATCCCTTCTTGATTTCACAAATACCTTTGTCGTGGAATGTGATGCTTTCGAGAAAGGAATTGGACCAATCCTTATGAAAGATGGTCGACCTTTGGCCTTTACCAACAAATAACTATAAGAGAGACATTTTGGCAAATCAATCTATGCAAAGGAAATGTTGGCTATTCTGCATGCAGTGGATCTTTGGTGCGCTTATCTATTAGGGAAACACTTCCAAGTTAAGAAAAATCATCAAAGCCTCAAGCATTTTTTGGAACAACACCTTTCCTCCCAGGAGCAACAAAGGTGGGTGACTAAGCTCTTTGGATATGATTATGAGATAATTTACAAGAAAGACAAAGACAATGTGGTTGTTGATGCACTTTCAAGAAAATATGAAGATGAAGGGTCCCTTTTTCCATCTCCTTCACTGTACTAGATTGGCTCCAAGCTCTTCACTAGGAATGTCTACAAGATCCCAAAATTTCACATCTGATCCAACAATTGCAGGCCAATTCTCCAGTTTCCCCAGGGTACTCTTGGCACAATGATGAAATTCACTACAAAGGCCATTTGTATTTAAGTGAATGATCACAACTTAAATCCATAATACTTTCTCAGATTCATGCTACATCCACAACTGGGCACTCAGGGTTTACCAAAACCTATGACTAGGTCAATCGTTCATTTTTTATGGGATGGTATGAAATAGGACATTCACAATTTCGTGGAAAGATGTGATGTTTGTCAATGCAACAAGGGATAAACAATCAAAGCTCCTGACACACTACAACTGCTTCCGATTCCACTTGTTATTTGGAGGGATATCTCTATGGACTTTATTATGGGCTTACCTAAATCAGGCAATAAATTAGTCATCATGGTGGTCGTTGATCGTCTTTCCAAGTATTCTCATTTATGTTCTCTTCAACACCCATTTACCGCCTCCACTGTGGCTCAACGTTTTATGGATCGGGTATTCAAGCTTCATGACATGCCTCATTCTATTGTTTTTGATCGATACCCCACTTTCACTAGGAATTTTTGGCAAGAATTGTTCAGGCTACAGGGCACCCAATTTCATCTTAGCACAACTTATCTTCCCCAGACTGATGGTCAAACTGAAGTTGTCAACAAGTGTTTGGCAAGATATTTGAGGTGTTTTGCATCAGAAAGGAAAAATAAGTGGGCTCAATGGTTACCCGTAGCTAAATGGTGGTACACCACTTCTTACCATACAACTACCCGCATGATCCATTTTGAAGCAGTATATGCACAAAATCCACCTTTAGTTCTCTCATAACTTCCAGGTGTCTTGAAGTTCCAGGTGGTGGAACAAACACTTATAGTTTGAGAGGCTATTCTTTGTACCCTCAAAGAGAATTTGGTCATGGTCCATAATCACATGAAGCAAAAGGCAGATCAAGGTCACTCTGAACGTTAATTTGCTGAAGGATACCATGTGTTTCTTTGACTACAATCTTATAAGAAAAATTCCCTCAAGGCTGACCATTGTGAGAAACTTGCTCCTAAATGTTATGGTCCTTATACCATTCTCAAGAATGCGGGACATGTGGCCTATTAGTTAGCTTTTCCCAATCATTCTAAGCTCCATCTTGTTTTTCATGTCTCCTTCTTAAACAAGGTGATTGGCACTAAGTGCCAAACTCAAACCAACCTTCCCGAGTTGGATGAAGAAGGCTCCATCTGGTTGCAACCACAAGCAGTTTTGGACCAGCATGAACATCATTTGCGTCAGTGCACCATCAAGGAAGTGTTAGTCCATTGGAAAGATACAACTCTAGCAGATGCCACTTGGGAACCGACTACCATTCTGCAACAATTTCCTCATCTCAAGCCTTGAGGACAAGCCTTCTTTTAAGGGGGAGGACATGTTAGGGACCTAGCCTACCTAACACCTCATGTAGGTAGAATAGTATATTTCCATGTAATAAAAGCCAATATCCTAGCAATAAGGGAGAATAAGTCAAATGTAAGAAGACCTAATAGAAGCTTCCGCTTCTAGAAGGATCTTCCTCTAGATTGTTCTTTTGGATAGAAATATTTAATATAAATAGGAGTAGAGGGTATGGGAAGTTTTTTCTTGGATATGATTGTAATAGAGCTCTACTCTGCTAGAGGTTCCCCCTTGAAGAGGTAAGTGAACATTGCTATCATTAATCAAGGTTCTCTTTCTCGGGTTATTCTGGTATTGCGCTGGTTATATCATTTTTGTTATGCCATTTTTAGCTAAAATATTTCTTTTCTGCACACTATTTTATATTTGGAATAATATAGATCTCATCTCTGATTAGGATCTCTTTGATGTCAAACCCCCCAAGGGAAAGTACACTTGGAGAGACAAACATTCTGGACTTGCCACATTGCAACCTGTTTGGATATATTTCTCATCCACAACAATTTTCTTCTCTTACCCATCTCCATATCCTCCAACATCATTCCTTCCACAACAATTTACATGTGGCTTTTTGAAAGGAAGAAGAGGAATGCAGACTTAAATCATGAAGTATATGGCTCATATTAGGAGACTCCAATGTTGTCTACTTTCATAAGAAGTCACAATAGAGACTTCAAAAAACACCATCCAAAAAATTCAATTGGACACATGAAATACCATAGAATATGTTTCCCATATCAAGGAAGCAACAATGGCTCACTATGAGAAACTCAACTCACAATAATATGAGGAGTAAGAAGAAGGTAACCAACAATCTCTACTGGAAAAAATCCCAACCTACATCACCGAGGAATAAAATGAAGCTCTTCTCTGAGAAATAAGTGAAGAAGAAATATTTCAATCCATTGGGGTTTGGGACAAGATAATGCACTAGGGTCGAACGACTTCTCCATACAATTTTTTAAAGTCTTATGGGAGACAATCAAATATGATTTGAAGAGGATTCTCAACTATACTTTGAAGAAGAAAAAATTGTGGGGGAGTAACAAACTCGACCTTCCATGCTCTCATTCCAAAGAAGTCCAATCCCTCTAATTCTCTAGGTTCAGACCTATATCCCTTCGAAACTCAGTTTAGAAGGTTCTCACAAAAAATATTGCTAGTATAAGTAAATCGCTTCTAGGCAAGATAATTTTAGAAAATCAAGGGGATTCATGGAAAACAAGAAAATAATTGACAATATCATTCTTGTTCAAGAAGCCATATATTCTAGTCAAAATAATAAAGAAAGAGGAATTGTAATCAAATTAGATATGTAAAATGATTTTGACAAAGTCAAGCATGATTTCCTCTTCTCAGTGTTACAAAAATTTGTATTCTGAACATAATTTGTAGAATGGATTCAAGCTTGTATTGGCTCACCAAGTATTTCTCCAATGATCAATGGAAGACCAACCCAAATTTTCTAATCTAGCAGGGGATGAAGGTAGGGCTACCCTCCCTATCCCTCTCTCTACATTATTATGATAGAATGTCTCAATAGAAAATTGGAAGAATAACGACGTTTGGGACATCTCCCTAGCCTTCAGTTAGCAAGAGGGATAAAGGAAATAAACCATTCACAATTTGTGGATGATGTAATGTCCCCACTATAATACCCAACTTAATTAATGCTTAATATAGACATGATGTGTGGCTATGACGAATCGATGTATATGTGAAATGCATTTCCAAGTTTTAATAAGTAAAATGTGATGCCAACTACTAAGGGGACATGGACATATATGGGGGTTAAATTAATCCACAAGAGTGAGGAGGGGCTAGGAGAATGTCTAAGAGGGGTCAAAGGGGGAATTACACATGTCTATTAATTCCACCCACATTTCTGAATTTTATTATCATTATGTATTAAACTCTATTTTATGATTGAGTGTCCCCAAAGCCAAACATTGAATGAATGTAAGAGGGTGGGTGTGATAATTCACAACCCATATTTATTGGGAGAATGGGGGAAGAGTATAGTTAGCTCGGGGAAGTGTGTGAGTCAAGCAGGTAAGCCAAGGAGAGGAAATTCGTATGGGGAGATAAATTTTTTTTAGACCGTTCAAGTTTTGGGCAAAAACAAGTAGAGAGCAAGAAAGAGAGATTGAAGTTGGAGCATCCATGGTGGGAGAATTATGGAGCATGTTGGAGAATTTTTGGAGAATTTTTGGAGTGTTTTGATTAGAACATTGTAGAGCTAGGTTATCAGGCCTGAAGAGTGAACTCCTATGTGAGTTTCACTGTACCAACAAGTGTTTGTTGTAGTTTGTTGGTAGTTTTCCTGGTAGTGAGTTCCTTTGAGTTTTCCAGCAGAGATATTCTTGGTTACCTGTGCCAGAGAGACCCTGATAAATGAATGGGACACTCAAGGGACTGATATTAGTGAAGGGGTACATTTCATGGGTTGGGCAGGTTGAGAGGAAGAGAACTAGTTGAAAAAACAAGATAACTATAGGAAAATCTCAATGGGTTGTGGGATTTCTGAGCTGTGAGTGGACAGTGAGAGACCACCCTCTTTTGTGGATCACTAACCCCAACTCAAGTGTGACTTGTTGTTGATATTTGGAACAAAAAGTCTATGGTCTGGTGGAACATCCATCCTAAGCAGATGGTTGCACAACTATTGTAAAAATATACATGTTTTAACTGCTTTCTGGTTGCATTATGAGTTTTAATTGTTGTGCATGAACTCTGTGTATGGGACTGAATTATATGATAATGTAATGAGTTATTAGTTGCATTTCATGTCTATTTTAGAATGTCATAGATGCATTAAATAAATGGTAATAAACAATAGTTAAATATGTATGTAATTCGTAGCTCATAAGATACGAGAAATTAGTTAGTAGAAATTTTATTTTTTATGAGTATTCCACATGTAATGGACCTCAGTTGGGCTAGGGGATGTTACACACGACACCCTACTTCTTGGTGTCATGTCTGCCATAATAGCTAGAAGATCTATGATAATTTTGGACTAGCTTCTTTTTTCCTAAGGAGGTAAAATAAACAAAACGAAGAGCCAAATTTAAGAATGTAATCTACTGAAAAACCTCCCAACAACAATCTACAGGGCCCTTGGCTTCCGGGTGGTTGAAAAACTGTCTTCATTCAAATATCTGGGCATGACAATCTCTCTGAAGCCTCCTTCTAGGTATGGAACATAGTTTTTGGGAAAATGGAAAAGTTAATTCAAAGTTGGGGAGCTCGTTGGATCAACCCTATATGTAACATTGTTTTAATTAAGGTTGTCCTCTCTTCCTTAACCATTTTTCAATGTGCATCTCTGCTAACACCCAAAAGAGTAATAAAAAAAATCCAGAAGCATCAGAAGCTTTCCTTGGGAAGGAGGTAAAACCAACACAAAAAAATTCCATCTCATGAATTGAAACATGGTCTTCCATCCCTTTGACAGAGGAGGATTAGAGATTCAATATCCCTCTCTAATGAATACTGCCTTGGGAGAAACATTAGTTTGGATATTAGTAAGATGGCAGTCAGAATGGTGGAACAAATCTATAATGGATAGATATCTTAGAGCACCTAGAAAACAACGTCTCGACACGCCACTCCCAAATGTAAAAGGATCCTCCCTCTAGAAATTGTTCAAAGAAATAGCTCCTCTAATTCAAGCTAATATTTATTCATACCCGGGGAATGGAGCCTCAATCAATATTTGGATAGATAACACAATGAGTAAATAACCTCTAGGTAAAATCAAGGAACTACAACCTCTCAGGGAATGGAGTACATAAGACAGCCTCATTAAATTAGAATATTATTCACAATGGGAAGAAAACGGGAAGCATATAGGTTAGAAGTGTCTCCACCCTACCCCCCACTTTTCTTAAATTGTATCATCTCTTGGCCTGTTACGCACCTGTTGACTCCAACTCATTCAATGAAAGATGCTAGGGAAATGCATACTACTCTTTCAAAAGTGACTTCCAACACCAACATGCAGACTCCCCTGCCCCCCATCGCTCTAAATTATGGGCCTTAATTTAGCATGGAGATTCTTTTCCCAAGGTAGATTCTTTTTGTTGGATCATGATTCAAGGAAAGTTATCGACTATGGAAAATTTACATAAGAGATGTATTGTTGGTCCTTCTAGATGTTCCCTATGAAAATATTCTTCAGAAAATTCCCATCATCTCTTCTTCAATTTCAAATTCTCTAGGAAAGTTTGGGCCCAATTGTACAAGAGTCATTCTCATCATCATTCTTTGCCTAACAATTGAAATGATATGTTTCTCCACTGGAAACATAGATATGCTGGTAGCTTCAATAAAAAACCTCTCCTTGTGCTCCTTTGAAAAGAAATACCCAAATTCATCTGTTGGGAAATTTGGTTGGCGAGAACCAAAGCAATATTCGAAGGTAAATACCTCCCACCATCGAGAGTCCATTCTCTGGCTTGTAGTATTCTCTCAGATGTCCTGTGTGTCAAGGAAAAAAACCCAGGTTCTCTTATTGATCTTGATCAGGAAGAAATAGGATTAGTCAACA
>JASDQU010011427.1:5365-25740 GCA_032191745.1 Picea mariana | reverse complement strand
ATCCAGGGGCGTTCTTTCTTGCATTAGAACAACACCAATTCCATTTCCCTAGGCATCACACTCTACAATAAAGGTTTTTGTGAAGTCTGGAGTGGTAATGATAGGATCTTTGCACATCACCTCTTTAAGTTGTTCAAAATATTTAGTTGCCTCTGGAGTCCATGAAAATTCATCCTTCTTAGTTAGTGTCGTTAAAGGTGCTGCTATTCTTCCATAGTGTTGAACAAACTTGCGGTAGTAACCTGTCAAACCCAAAAATCCTCTAAGATTCTTGAATGTTTTGGGAATCGACCAGTCCATCATGGCCTTAATCTTGTTAGGGTATACCTTGATACCTTCATGAGATACAATATGACCCAAATACTCTACCTCCTTCACTCCAAAGAAACGTTTGGATGGTTTGGCATATAGTTGTTGCTCCTTTAGTAGTTGTAGCACCTTGTCAACATGTCACACATGATCCTGCCAAGACTTGTTATAGATTAGTATATCATCAAAAAATACTAACATAAAGTTTCGAAGGAAGGGCTTGAAAATGGAATTCATCAACCCTTGGAATGTGGAAGGTGCATTTATAAGGCCAAAAGGCATGACCAAAAATTCATAATGTCCTTCATGAGTTTGGAATGTTGTATTTGGGATATCTTCTTCCTTCATTTTAATATGATGATACCTTGAATGAAGATCCAAATTTGTGAAATGAATTGATCCATGTAGTTCATCTAACAATTCATCAATGACGGGAATGAAAAACTCATCTTTAATAATGATCTTGTTGAGCTCTCTATAATATGGACACATACGCCATGAGCCATCTTTCTTGAATACCATTACCACCGGTGCAAAGTAAGAACTTTGGCTAGGTATAATAATGCTAGCCTCTAACATTTCTTCAACCATGCGCTCAATTTCACTCTTCTGGGAATAAGAGTATTTGTACGGCCTGATGTTAGGAGGAACACTCCCAGGAATTAGGTGAATACCATGATCATGATTTCGAGTGGGTGGAATACCTTTGAGAATATCTTCAAATACTTTGGAATGCTCATCAATGATCCCTTGGAGATCTAGAGGAATAGATGGCTTAGATGTTTGAACATCTAGTGAGAATAGTTGTGCAATAACACCTTGATGCCCCTTTTTCAATAATCTTGTCATGTCATTAGAGCTTATCAACTTATTGGGTTTCCCTGTGATACCTCTTAACTCAATTTCTTTTCGTTCCAATGAAAATTTCATGAAAAGTTCTTGATTATTAAAAGTCACTGTTCCTAATGATTATAACCATTAGATTCCTAGTAAAACATTAGCACCACCCGTGGGTATAGCAATCATTCGATTATTCATTACATATTCCCCCATAGTAAGATTGATCTTATTGCATTTGCCTGAGCAATTGATATTTCCTCCATCTGCAATCATTACTTGAAACTCTGGCATTGGATATACAAAGCAATTGAGAGATTTGGCTAATTTATAGTGAATGAAATTATGAGTACTACCAGAATCAATTAGGACTATTACCTTTTTCTTTTTGATATATCCTTTGATCTTGAGGGTTTGAGGAGTGCTAATTCCAGCCAATGCATTACACGATATCGTGGGAGTCAACTCTTCAAACACAATTTCTTTTACGTTTTCATCTTGAGATGGTTCTTGTTCTTGTTCTTGTTCTTCTTCCTCTTTACAATCTATGTAGGATAATTTCTTTTCACCACACTTATGTCCCTTACTGTACTTGTTGCCACAATTAAAGCATAAACCTTTTTCTTTTCTTTCCTCTAATTGTTGAGGTGTCAGCCTTGTAGGTTGAGGTGTTTTAGAAGAAGGAGCATTATTCTCTCTATATATGTTAGGATTGCTCCTTCTAGTAGCCATAACCATATTTTTACTTTCAACATTTCTTTCCACCCTAAATGCATTCTTCAATGATTTGGGTTCCCAAAGGCGAACCTCATGTTGAATGTTATCTTTTAAAGTTCATATGAATACATAAATCAAGTGATCATCTGGAATATTTGTTACCTTTATATTCAATCTTTGGAAGTTCTCAATGTGCTCTGTAACTGAACCTTTTGCTTTAGATTTATCAATTGGCTAAAGAAGGTATTGCTCCTTGTATCCTCATAGTGTGCTATCATTTCTTTCGTGAAAATTGTACAAGTGATGAGTGATTTGCGAGAACAAACTCATTGATACCATACAAATTGATTGGGTTCTAAATATAAAGAAGCAATTTGTACCTTTTGTGTATGTGGTACATTACGTAGATCAAAGACTTGCTCCATCTGAAGTATCTGTGTGATTGGGTCCTTGCCATCAAACTTCCTCATATTGATCTTAGGAACATGGTTTGTCTTCAGCCCAAAGTTGGAGTTTCTCCATTATTGATTCATCTTCCTTGTGTCCTGATCATGAATTTCATGGGACACATTTTCACTTTCAGGTGTCCTCTCTATTAGGAATTTTTTTAATCCTTCCATGATCTCCCTTTTTAAACCATCCATATTACTATCCATTATTTCCTTTAGTTCATCTTTTTTCATTGTCTTCTTTTGTAATTCATTTATGTCCCTACACATTTCTTCACCTTTATCAAGAATCCAAGTAGGACTGTATGGAGGCTTATTTGGTGTAGAAGTTCCCTTTTTGGGTGGCATGTTGGCCAAGTATCACTTTTGAACCTTGATTTTGAGGTGGTTCTTCTAAACAATATTTCTTCTACTGTATCTCCAAAGTTTTGACCCTTCTGGGTATGAAACTTTTTTTTTTTAGTTCTCTGATATTGCTTCTCTACAATGCCACAGATCTGATCAAAATTGTATGTGCCAAGTGGAATTTATGGTAACTTCCCCACAACTTGCTGATTTTTGGCCTTTCCATGAGATCTCACTTGTATAGTGTGCCCCGCACACAATAATTGATATAAAATTATGAAAATCATATCAGATATACTATGTGCTATCCACTATCCAATGCAATCTATCTCACTCAATTTGGATACTCTAGAAAGAAGTTATGATTGTTTTACCAGGAGCACCTTCTTGAGACTAGTCAATAGGACTAGTCAGATACCATATCTTCCACATGGTGTATCTACAAATATAAGATCACCCATAATCTGAAAATTTTACCATAGATATCTTACTAATTTCTGTGAATAGCCTCCAAAGTTCAAGGTCTGAAACATTACAGAAAAGGTTTTATAGTGAAAATTCCGCAATGACTCAATTCAGGATGATTCTAGAACCCTATCTTACACGGGATGTATTTTCGAAATTATAAGGCCTTAGGAGATGAAATTTTAACCCAACGTACCTTGATCCATCTACTAAATATCCTCCAAGACGTTACTTATGAAATGTTGTAGAAAAAAATTATAGTGAAAATGCTAAGGTGTCTCAGATGTAGCAGTGAAATCCCAAGACCTTGAGCTCTGATACCATATGTTAAGATCCAAATATCAATATAGCATAGAAAAACCTCAGAATAAGTACTCAACCTTGAAAAAAAGAGAAATTCAAATAATAAGCCTTTTCGAGGGGGTAACCTCCTTATACCCACATAAATGTCCAAATACAAGATGATTTTAAATGAAAATGTCTCCTTGGTATATATAGGAGAGTAGTAGGTACAATTACAATTAATGGACTCAAGCCAACATAAATAAAATAACATTACTAATGTAATATGCCCCAATTAATGGTTAATGAGCCACTATTTAGGGCTTAACACATGTTCCCATTTCTTGTCGAAACCCAAATCCAAACCCTCACCCTAACCCTAGTCCTTCCCTCAAACTTATCGACTACGGTGGTGATGTTTTGTAGCAGTGGCCTGTGGCAATGGCTTTGCTCGAGAGGATTGTGGGGATTCAAATAAAGAAACATAAATTCCATGAGTGGGTGGGAGCGCTCGCAGTTATTAATCTACTTCATTCAACCTCTTATTGTGGTTCTTCCTTCTCCTCGAGGGTGGTAGACACCCAACTCTTTCCTCCTGAAATGATGAAGGTGACACCCCAGTCCTTTGATTTGAATCTCCCAGTAGAAGAAGATGATGAAGACAAGAAACTCTTTCCCCCACCTCCTGAAATGAAATGAAAAATAACCCTTGTGTTCCCCTGCAATGAGAATCGCCAGGGCGAGGGTTGGATCACCAAGCGTGTTTGCTCCGAAGACAAATAACCATGAAACATATGTGTTCACTAAATTCATTTTCTAATTTCAATCCTGCTTCTCGGTTCAAATTTCAAGCCCGCCTAAATTCAAATTTCAAGTCGTATGCATGGATGCATATCCATGGGTGCACAACATGGCATGGTAGTGGAAATGAAAAAAAAAGTAAATGGAAAATGGTGCGAGAGAAAAGGTATGTGCCAGAGCAAGTTGAAAACGTTGAGATTTTCGGAGATAGGACAACCTACGTTGTCTTTATTAGTTTGCGTCGGAGGACCTGCCGTAGTAAGGACACTCAAGAGGGAAGATTTCTCTTGAGTTATACTAGTCTTTCGAGAAGTAGTAGAAGCGAGTGGTAGGGAAAAAAGTGGCTACGGTTAAAAAATACGAGGGTTTGGTATTTGTGCATTAGTATTTTTAATTGTATAAGTAAGTTGATAGAATTAGGTGAGGAAAAATTTGATTTTGGTAAGGGAATTTTCTATTTCAAACATTTTGATATTATAAGTTATTTATTTATTTAAGTTTTGAAATAATTATATATTACAATTTCTGTTAAAATTTGTAATTTCAACAAAGTTTTAAAATTTATGTCAAATTTATAAAGAAAATTTACTTAAAATAAATTTTGTTTAGTATAATTAAACTAATACGTTTTCCATTTTCAAGATATACGAACTTTGAAACCCTCAAACATCTAGTACAAAATAAAAAAAACCATCTTTTAATAGCATAAGGTAGCACTGTTTATATTTTGTGGTGTATAGTGGTGGTATTAACACCATTTATATCTAGCTACATATATATGTCCGAAATCACAATTTTTTGTTTTTTAAATTGCATTTTTGAATACAGAAATGCGTTTTTTAAATTGCATTTTTAAATGCAGAAATGCGCTTTTTAAATTGCATTTTTGAATGCAGAAATGTGCTTTTTAAATTGCATTTTTGAATGCAGAAATGTTCTCGCCATATTTCGAGAGTGTAGTGTTTTTTAACTTTATTGGAAAATGAGTATCTTATTATGTATGGTAAGACCTTGTTGTATGCTAAATTCAAAAGTATAATGAAAGTAAATAATTCAATTTAATTCTTTATTTTTATATTGTTCAAACAAATAAATACTCATGATTTACAACACTCATTTACAACGCTTTGCACCATAAACACAAGAATTACAAATAATTATTTTGCATATAACTCAATTCAATTATTTATTTTTTATAAGCAAATAAATGTTGAGGATTTATTTCCAAAGTTTTGTACCACATACAAAATGAGTTCACAAATAATTATTTTGCAAATAATGGAATTCCATTATTTATTTGTTATATTATTCAAACAAGTAAACACTCACCATCAATGACATAAATATTTATTTTGCAAATATCTAAATTCAATTATTTTCTTTTTATATTATTGTCACTTTGAATAAATGTTCATTACAAAATTATTCTTAACAATAATTAAACACTGTTGTGGACATGATTGAGGGAGAAAACATCTACCTTAGCCCCTAAAAGAATCTTCCAAAGATCCTACCAAGAAAGACACCTCAAACCACCACACGTATTCCTATGGGTATTCTTAACTTCTATGCATGGACATTAACACCATAATTACGTTTTGATCACTACAAATAGGCATAGGGGCCCTCGACATGTTTGAAGGAAGAAACATAGACCTTAAGCAGTAAAGGAATCTTTTAGGAATCCACAATCAATTATGATGTGTTGAAACAACACATATAAAAACTCAAGAGGATCATTCACCTTAGAATAGGGATAGGGGTGAATTGGGAGGAAATATCACTAGCTATGGATCTTAGGGAGATAGACATGATTACGGTAGGAAACTCAGGCCTTTGACCTTAAAGGAAGCCTCTATGCATCTAGGATCAAGAAATATACCTCAAACCACCACAAAATATCTCTTGAGGGTATCCTTGGCCTAAGCATGGGGATTTCAGTGCCATTGGGATGTTTTAAACAGTATATGTGGGTTTCAAATCCCTTGACATGTTTACAGGAGGAAACCCAATCCTTAGGCCCTAATGGAATATTTTGGGCATTGAGGGCCAATAACAACACCTCAAACCACTACATATGACATATAGGGGGTATCCTTTACCTTTGAGTCGAGACATCAACAACATTATTAGGGTTTCAGTCATATCTAAGGGTCTCAAGGTCTTAGATAATGTAAGGGGAGGAAACTTGGGCCTTATGCCCTAATGGAATCTTTGAACCATCATTCATGAACTCCCAAGGCTATCCATAGTGTCTTAATGGGAATATTAGTGACATTAGGAAGTTTTCAAAACTAAGAATGGGGCTCAAATCCCTAGTTATAGTCGTGGGTGGAATCATAGGAATGGAGGGGGCTATGATTCCATAAGAGAGGGGGATTAATGGAGATTTTGAGAGGTTTGCATATGCCTCGAGTCTTAATCCATATTCATTAATTAGTTTGTCATTTAGCCATTTATCCCTTTGACTTATTAAGGACTCAAATAATTGAATTCATGTAAGAGGTCAAGTGAGGAATTCAACCCACTCAGTTACGACAATTGGGGTTGAGTGTAATCATATTTGGGGGGAAAGTAAGAGTCAAGAAAGCATGGGAAAAGAGGAAATTCGAGTAGGAAACAAGATAAATTTTTACATTTAACAAGAGGTGAGGAAAACTAGAGTTGAATGTGGGGAAAGAGTGGCTATCCATAGTGGGTATTGAAGACAATTTGTTGAATCTGCAAATTATGTTGAACATGATTTTATTATCCCTGTTAGTGATTCTTTGTTGAGAAAATTTACCCAATAGCAAGTGATCTTGTTGTATAAGAAATCCTATTGAAGTTGGGTTTCCTGGAGCCCCCAGTAGAGATATTCCTATTCGGTCTATGCTTGAACCTTGGAGGGGATGGATATTGTCTAAGGGACTGTGGTGTAGAGAAATAAATCTCATCCCTTGGGTTGTGTGAGCTGATGGGGAAGAGAGATGGGTGGTTGGAATTGATATTGGAGTTGTGAAACTATGTTTTTAGTGAGTTTTGAGTGATTACATTGGACTGTAGACATCCATAGGATTTGGGTCTGTGTACAGAGGCTTCATCAAGAGCCTTGACAATCCTAATGCCAAAGTTGAGGTAGTTGTTAAGAAACTCAATAGAAAAGGATTACAAGTAAAAACCCTTTTATTGCGTTTTAGGAAACATTTTTCAATACCTATGACTTTCCTCTTTTGAGAAATTTGTGCATTTGAATTAGATGTTTACAATTTAGTGCTATTTTTTTGGGGAGTGAACATTTATTTATGGTATGGAATCAATAGTTTCAACCTCAACATTATATAGTAACTCGTAACATTGTAGGCACTTAGGCACAAGAATCCCAAGGGTCTTTATCCCGGATAATTACTCTTGTCCTTCTAGCATGAGATTCAAATGATTAAAATGAGATTCAAATGATTTATGGCCTAGTGATTAGCGACACCAATAGTGTAGTTTTTTCTAGCGAGATGATGGAGCTCAAAACCTAATGGATTGTTGAATTTTATGCTATACCACAACCTCATGTGCAAGTTGGGAAGATGTTTTAACAACATTTTATATGTCAACATTGCATGAATCCAATTTTAAATTTTACCTGAATATTTCTTCTAATGAATGAATCCAATTTGAATTTTACCCAAATGTCTTCTAGTGCTCAAACCATTGCTAAGAGAAAATGATCTTCCTAAATTATGGGCGTGAGGGCCAGAAATACACCAAGTTTGTTTGCAAGTATTTACAAAATAGGGGCAATTCACTTGTGGGTCATTACATGCATGATTTAGATCAAATGATTAAGTCATCGTGGCTTTGGTGGTCCACACTTGTTGCTTACATATGTCATGTTAATGTGTTTGGATGCACTAGGGTCAAATTCTAAAAGTGACAATATTATTTTCAAAAATTACAAAATCAAATTTTGAAATACAAATATTAAATCCAAATTTACAATATTGGAATCCAATATTGTTACTTTTGGAAGCATATTTTTCACTTTAGAAACTCCATTTTTCACTTTACAAAGATCAATTTTCACTATCTCTCGGGGTATAAAAACCCCTTTTCATTGAGAAGCAAGAACTAATTAATGGTACTTCCTAGTGTGACCTATTTTGTGCTTCATGCAAAGAGTTGAGTAGTTCCTTCCTACCGTGGCTAGGGGGGGGCTCCTTTCTATCAACCCCAAAGACGCTTATGCACTTATTATGTCTTTTGAGGGAAAATACATTATAATTTTTAGTATCCTAAAACTAAGATATAAACTTGACAAGTCTCAGCATTGACAAGTGCATGCTTCAAATTTTTGCATTTGCTCACTCCCCTAAATTGTTTTGTGGTTTATATCCATTAAATATATAGTATTTTTATGTGCTTTGTTAGATCTAGAATCATATGGCCTTACCTAAGTTGTATGATATCCTATTTTTGGGTTCACCGGACACAGTAGTAGATGACCTGATATAAGCACGTCTTATTTTTTTTCATATATTAGTTGCATTTGTAGATTCAAATAGGGATTTTAGTATGAAACTGTATGGGATCTCTCTCCTACTAAAGATGGGTGACTTATGAACAACATAAGCTACAAAACTTTTATTACCATGTAAAAGAAACTTGGGATTCATTGCATTAAAATGTCATGTTATGAAAGCATTCACGTTTATTTGTAATCTAACTGATAGATATAAAAAATAAAAAATAGGATTTACTAGAGATTAATCAAATTCTTACAACAATGACATGGTATCCTACATTTTGGGTGTAAAATATCATAGTGAAATTGAGAGGAACTTGAAGATTTTAATGACTCTCATAGTCATGGATAATAGTTCAGAAATATTTCATCATATGTGAGCATGCTTTTTGAAATTTCCAAGATTGACAACCTTTCCAATGAGCCCTCTTTTTTCTAATTTAGAGTTCATACACCTAATATGTGAAGTGCACAAGTTATGTGTTCGAGGGCTCCAAATTTTGTATTCATGAATTCATTGTTTAGATTATATTCTAAGACCCAAGGAGAAAATTGGTCAGAATGATAATGTAGGGATGTTCAATACCTTTCCAAAATTATATCATATGTTTATATTTGATCCTTGTTTGTTGAGAATGAACTTTTGTGATATTAGGACTATTTTTAAGGTAGCAATTTAGTGGTAGAGGTTCACAGTTTAAGAGGTGATGTTGGGTGTCAAAATATAAATTTATAGTTTCTAGAGTATATTATGACTTATCATTTTTCCCATTTCAAGATCAGATGAGTAACTTAGAGTTGTCACAAGTCTACAAACTATCTTTGAGGGTGTTTTTCATGCAACTTACCCAACAAGGTTTCTGGGTAGATGAATAAGTAGGTTACATTTTCAAATAATATTTGTAACTTGGGGGTGGGGAAAATATGAGAGAAATGTATTACATTGTAGAAGTACTCATCAATACTTTTCAATGATATTTCATTTTCCAGTTGATCCTAAGAATTTTTTTTGTTATAACATCAATCTCACTCCTTTTTAAAACTTTCCCAACTCACAATGGACATAGTTGAGCATTATGTTGCACAACCAAAGCATCATGAAGCGAAATAGGGAAGGTCCAAAACCATGAGAGATACAATAAAAAATGTTTGTCCCTCACTATTAATACATTTCTCATCGTATTTCAATGTCATACACCTAACTAAAGTGAGGAAAGGAGTATAAAAATAAAATTCCACCATTTCTTAACTAGTGGTCATTTCATCCTTGAATTATCTGCCAAGTGGTTGGAACATAAATGGTTTGGCCTCTTGGGGATACATTTGTTTATAATTTCTCTTAGAGTGAACATATAATCTCCCTTGACTATTTCCACAAATATTCTTTGGGTTTTAAGAGGAAAGAGACACTTCTATAGGCTAATGTCTCATTGTCATTGTTTATGACAGCCCAACCCTTAAGAATATTTTACTTGTTGGTTTCTCTTAGAGTCAACAATGGATATCTTTGCACATATCACTCCAAAATTATAATTATATTAGTAATTATTATTATCTTTAATTTTAATTGCAAAAAATTATAGTATTTTTTTTTAAATAACCCCTAGATGGGGTGACATATGGAAACCCTGCAATACCCGACACACATGTACACAATGCAGTTAAGGCATGTTGGGCCCTTTGTTTTTGGGAAATAATTGTGCAAGTTTTGAATAAGCATGAGTCCCGCAAACTTCATCAGAGGATGGAAAGAAGAATAACACAAAGCAACTGCAGATGTTAGCGCAACACTAGCTAAGCAACAAACAGTTGCAACAGAACAAGAAAGCGAGCAAGCTAAACAGGAAGACATAACTGATCTATATATAGGACTGAATATAATTGTAAAAGTGTTGGTGTTGTTGTTGTTTGTTCATTTCGTTGGTTCACTCATTCATGAGTTGATTAGAGTTGGGTTGAGTCATGTCTATCAGAGTCACCCATGGTATTGGGATTAGTTGCTGCTACTTGTTGTAATTCGAGAAGAGTAGAGTCTGTAATGAACGATACCTATCTGTTGGGGAATTAGAACTCTGTGGCTGAGGCCTAGAGCCAAGAGTCTGTACTGAACATTTCTATGTAATTATGAGTCTATAATGCAAGAAAGATCTCTGAGATAATATGATGAAAGAGAACCAAATTATCAAAATATGATGTGTCTTTGGATGTTTATTTATGCATTACATTGTTCCTTTATGGTTTATGAGTTCTGTTTGATGGTTCCATGTTTAAATCATTGTTCATAATGTAAGTAGGTTCAATTCTTGTGGTTAGATGTTTCAGATCTGATGTTGTCTCTTGCACAAGAACATGAATGAGTTCCAAATGATCTATGGATCCTCTTTAGTCTTTTCCCTACCCTTCCCTATCTATCCGTCTCAGTAGCGCTTCAGGTGAGACTTCTTCTCTTCGAAGGAGATGAAAATGCTAGCGCTCTAGACTATATGGTACCTTTTGTTGTTAAACTGAGAAGGATCCTGGTCTGATTAAATTTGCGCCAACAAAATGGTTTCGTTGTCGGGACTCATGTAAAAAGAACCTGTAGGAAGAATGCTACCGCCGATCCATAGATCTGGGATCGATCAATGGTGGGAAATAAAATGTGACGCCTTCATATGGAAAGAATCGGAACTAAGGAGAAAATCAATGGGAACTACGAGGGAAGCAATCTTTTACTCAGGAAGATCAAGCGACCAATACGAGATTTTCTGGGTTAAATTCTCAGAATAATTTTTTCACTGGGTAAAGAGGCTCCAAGAAGCTCCAGAGTTCCAGGGACGGGTCAAGAAGATCTTCACGCGGGATACTGACAAGTTAGCAGCACTCCAGAGGCTGGATTTCCCAGTGATGCAGGCTTTAGATTTCTGGGTTACTACCACGATAGAAGGATACATAATCGAATTTGCAGCTGAGAACCACCAATGTTTCTTGCGGGCAGAAGAAATTTTCAAGAAAGGCGCAAGGGGAAGACTGTAAAGAGAAATCCCCCTATAGATTAAAGCTTTCTTGGTGGAGGAAGGGATGCTGATTATATCCCTGACCGAGATGGCAGTGTAAACACCCTTGCTTGGGGTAGGGTGAGACGGGGTGAAGAGAGGGGAAGGGTTCTTTGACAAATGGGGGGGAAACAACAAGAAATGGATTCAAGAGATGAGCGAGCCTTGAAGAGATCCGCCATAGTTGAAAAATGGTGGTGCAGAAAGATCAAGAAAGCTACAAGACAATCTAAAAAGATGAGGAAAGAAGGAGGATCAAGAGAAATAGAGGAAAGACAGATGGAAGAACAATAGAGGATGAGAAGACAGGAATGACTGTCCAGTCAAAGATTGAATGAGAGAGAAGAAAGGAGAGAAATAAGTCCCCAAGATCCAGGACGAGAAGGAGGAATTGTGGATGTAAGAGAGGAGGAAGTCGGCATGAATATTGGAGGAGAAAGATAATATTCAGCCCTAATAAAAGGAGATATCAGGAATCCGACCAAAGAGATTGCCCCAGTGGAAGCTAATGAGACCCCCCAGATAAAAGAAAACCACCCCGAAGCCAGTGGTGCTAGCCTTGAATCACCCATACCCCAAGTGCCTTCCATACAAGCAGTAAGTTCGACACTACCTTTTCATGCAAGTTTTGTTCCAGTACAATTAGCTAACCAGTCACAACCAGGAAGTGCGAGTATAGGGAGGATATTGGGATCCCCTGGTAGATCGCAAGTAGGACCATTAGGGTTCATATTGATACAACCAACAGGATCGACAATGGCCAGCCATGCAGGAGGTTTGATTGCCCGATACCCAGAATTTTGGGGTAAGGGAGACAAAGATGTTGAACAACACTGGTTTTTGTGTGAAGAAATCTAGAGATCTAGAGGGACTCTGGATGAAAATAAGTTAGTTGAGTTCTAGACTTCCTTGAGAGGTCACGCTCTCAAGTGGTACATGAAGATCATTGAACCAAGTGTGCCAGAAACGCAAGGCCAAGCGTTCACACTCGGCCAGGTATGAAAAAGGTTCATAATAGAGTTAAAACTGCCTCAGTAAGAACAACAAGCTCTGTCTGAGTTGTGCGTGATCTAGCAGAGGGAAGGTGAATCGACCTGGGAGTACAACCAAAATTTTAAAGATGCCATAGGGAGGTTGGCACATCCAATCCATGAAGAACATCAAAGGGAGTGGTACATTCAGGGACTGCTACCTCTAACTCGGATTCCTCTAACGCAACAATGGATAGCCACGTTAACAGATGCTTTAGAATAATCAATGAAGATTGAATCCATGGCAGGATACCCTGGGACCTTGAGAGTAACCCAACCCCCAGTAGATGCGAATTTAAGAGCTGACGGTACCCAAACCAGAACGACCACATGTTTGTTACACTGGATGCTATATAGAATGTCATTTGGTGAACAAATGTCCACGAATAAGGGGGCTGGGACCTCCTCAAAATTTGATTGTAACCCCACTAGGACCCATGGGAGAAGTTGTGGATGAACTCACCATTCCATCATCCCACCCCATATCACGCTTTCCCAGGAGGCCAAGCAGCACCAACAATGAAATATTGTGAGATCTGCCAAATCCATGGGCATGGACCAAGATAGTGACCCATCATGCAAAAATATTCGACAGTACCAAACACAATATACTGTGAGTTCTGCGCATCCACCATGCATACTACCAATCAATTTAGAGCGTTGGATAGACTTGTGCACAAGTTGGACCAAACAACATTCAGGGTAAATGAAAACCCTCAAGGACCAAAATGAGGTCGAGGAGGCGGAGTTGGAGGAGATTTCAGAGGAGGAAGAACTAGAGGAAGAGGAACGAGCATATGTTACAACTGTGATGAACAAGGTCACTTGGCTAGAGATTTCCCTCATCCAAGATGACCATGGTGCTCTCATTGTAGATCCAATGGACACGCAACATAAGACTGCCCAGAGCTAATCACAAAGTGGGAGGATAGAGCATGACAAAGAGAAAATAACCTTATTAGTTTAGAGATCAAGAGAATTTCTAAGGGAAAATTTCCAAACCTTAACATCGTCACTTGAGGAGGAGTGAAGATAGGATATGATACTAATACTCTACCTCAGATTCAGAAAGAAGCACCTAAATAAGACAGGTACTCCCCCCTAAAGAAAAAACTGTTCTTTAAAGATGCCATAGAAGCATTCCAGAATATTCCTAATCATGAAATGCAAGAGAACCCCCCTCAGTCGGTTGTATACCCTAAGGTGGCACAAGTCCCTGCTTCACCCTCCTGCACCCAAAAACTTGATAGACATACCAAGACAACCTGAGCAACCCCAAAACACAGTTGACCTCTAGTTTCAACTATTCTCTGACATTCTGGGGAATGATCAACTAACAAAGAAGTTGTGCAATGCGTTGTACCTAGTCCTAGGGAATGAATAAACCTCAGAAGAAAGGATTCGGGTTAACCTTTCTGAGAAGAGTACTCAGAGAGTCCAATGAAGAAAAGTAAGAACCGTAAAAGAATTCCGACTGGTAGCCCAGTTAGATGACTTTGAAATTAATAACGTCATGTTGGATCTAGGGTCAGATGTGAACATTCTACCTAAGAAGACCTGAGGAGCGTTAGGCAAACCGAGACTGGCATATTCCCCATTTTAATTAAGAATGGCAAACCAATACTGTATATTTCCCATAGGAAGACTAGAGAACATGGAAATCGATGTAGCAAGAGTAACAAAAGTGGCTGACTTTGAAGTCATTGAGATCATGGGAGACAAGGACCCCTACCCTGCACTACTTGGCATCGATTGGGCCTATGACAATTATGCAGTAATTGACTTAAAGAAAGACACCATGAACTTTGAAGCTGACATAATCAAGGTAGTTCAACTTTTGGATCCATATGTAGGACCGAGGAACACATAACCAATAGACAATAATATGGAAGGAGAATACCTAGAATAGTGGTACACTGTAACAGCTGGGACAAGAAATGATTACATAAACCCTACGGTTGATGGATCAACAAGATGGAGAATTATACAGTTAGCTGACGAAGACTCAGAACTAGATTTTGATAGTTGGAAAAAAGGTTTGCATGAAATATTCTCAAGAAGATGCGGTTGGGACCAAAGTCAAAGAACACCCAATATACGATGACACCTCATATCTAGACAAATTTTTGTAGAATATGGAAGAAATTGTGAGAGAAGATCAAAGAATATTGATAATAGATATAGCTTTCTAGAATACCCCCGCTAGATGGTGGGATACTCATAAAGCTTCACTCAGAACTTGGGATGAGGTGCAGCAAGCCCTCAAATACAGGTTCTGGAATAGGGGGCAGTTAGAATCATAAATGCAGACGCATCTCCCCATTGCGCAACTGTTCAACGGAGAACTGAACACTAGGATACACATTCAATAGTGCGTGGCATAGTGGCAGGCTGCCGAGATACCTTCTCACTTATGGGTTCAGGTATTCCCCCATTCTCTAGGCCCAATCCCAAAATTTTGGTTTATACATGAGGAAACTAGATGACAGACCTGTGATTGGCAGACACTGGAAGCTCAATTTTGCAAAGACTTCTCATTCACAAGTAAGTAACCCGAGCTTGGACTAGTCCTACAAAAGACTAAATAACTTCTTTTTATAGCCAATAGTTATAACATATCATAATTTGTAGTGTGTCCCAAGCATGCTCAAGAACTTCAAAGTAAACTCCACTTACCCTTGATTGAAAAGCCTATAGAATTCTATCAGATTATCAAAGCTTCAGAAAGCCTAGACGAATTAGAAGAAATGAGAAACCTAGCCATCAAAGAGACCGAGGGGAACAAATAAATACAAAACACCATACCTAGCCAAATCGATAGTTCCTACAATCACCCATTGAAATTGCAGAAGCTTAACATAGGGATCGAAGAGAAAACCAAAATAGCTTTGGTGGGAGATTACTGGGATGAGAAAACCAGTCAGGAAATACAAAGTTTACTGCGGGAATTTAAATATTTGTTCCCAAATACTTTTTCAGAATTGAAGGGAATCAAAGGAGTTATGGGAGAAATGAAGATTGAGTTAAAACTAGGATCCAAGCCTATCATACATAGGCCATACCATCTTAACCCAAGAGTAAAAGAGAAATTCAATAAGGATATTGATAAGATGCTAGAAGCAGGTCTCATTTTTCTGGTAGAAGAAGCAAAATGGGTCAGCCCGATAGTCATTCAAAGAAAGAAATACACCAAGGATATTAGAGTCTGTGTGGATTATAGAAGCCTCAACTCTGCCTGTGTGCATGACCTCTTCCCAACACCCTTTACCGATGAGGTCCTAGAACAAGTTGTGGGAAGGAAGCATACTCATTTATAGACAGATACTCAGGATACCATCAAGTTAGGATTGCTGAAGAGGACAAGAGAAAACCACTTTCATTACCGAATGGGGATATTTTGCATACAATGTGATGCCATTTGGTTTAAAGAACACCCCTGTAGTTTTCTCTAGGATTGTGATAGCAGTCTTTAGAGAGTTCATTCACAAGTTCATAGAAGTTTATATGGATGATTGGACAATATATAGTCTTCTTAAGGAACATGTCGCACTGCTAAGTCTAATGTTTGACAGATGCAGAGAGTTACAAATCTCATTAAATATCAGGAAGTGTATCTTCTATGTGCCACATAGAAATTTCTTGGGCCACATAGTCTACCGAGAAGGAGTATTGGTAGACCTAACTAAATTTTCGGTCATTATGAATATGTCACCACCTATGAGTGCTAAACAAATATGCTCCACACTCAGACAAACAAGTTACTATCGCAGGTTCATCCGAAGATATGCCAACATTACTACACCTTTGGAAAACCTCCTAAAAAAGGATGAAATGTTCCGGTGGACTCCTGAATGTGACAAAGCATTTGACACACTTAAGGAGAAACTCATTACAACACTGATTCTGACATTCCCAGACTGGGAGAAGGAATTTCACGTCCATGTGGATGCTTCAGGAACTACCTTATAAGTTATATTAACGCAACCAGGAGATGGAGCTATGGATCACCCTATATACTTTGCGAGTTGGAAGCTGTCGCAAGCATAGCGCAACTACACAATGACAGAATGAGAAGGCTTAGCAATAAACTATTCTTTACAAAAATTTAGACATTATCTGTTAGGGTCTCATTTCAAATTCTTTACTAATCATTCAACATTAAAATACCTAGTTAACAAACCTATGTTGGAAGGAAGAATTTGTAGATGGCTACTGTTGTTTTAAGAATTTTCCTTTGAAGTCAACATCAAGCCAGGACAATGCAACGTTGGACCCGACCATCTATCTAGACTAGAGTCAGGAGAAAGTGGCGGAGTAGTGGATGACCAACTCCCAGATGCATATTTTTTCAGGATTGAGGCCATACCAGAATATCTGGAGGACATAGCAATCTTTCTCAGTACAGGGGCATGTCCTGAAACATATTCCGCAACCCAAAAATGCCATATGGTCATTAGAGCAGTAGATTATCAGTTGATCGTTGGGAAATTATATAAACTAGGACTAGACAACATCTTCAGACGATGTGCCCTAGATCATGAAAGGCATGATATACTCTGGGAATGCCATAGTGGAATTACAGGAGGACACGTAGGAGGAAAGGAAACAACACAAAAATTTCTATAGGAAGGACTGTGGCGGGAACACTTTTCAAAGATGCAAAAGAATATGCCAGATCGTGTGATGTTTGTCAAAGAGTGGGAAAGTTTTCATGCCGAGATGAACTTCCATTACAACTTGTTAGAGCGCTACATGCATTTGAGAAATGGGAAGTTGAATTCATTGGGCCAATCAGCCCCACAGCTAAACATTCAAAGGCAAGGTACATCATTGCTGCAACCGACTACCTTACTCGCTTGGCAGAAGCAACAACTATACATGACTGTTCGATGGATACTGCTGCCAGGTTCATTTTCGAGAATATCATTACCCGCTTCGGATGTCCCAGGAGCCTAACCAACGATCATGGTACTCATTTCATTAGCAGTACCATAGAAACACTTACAACAAAATTTATGATTCAACATCATAAGAGCAGTCCATACCACCCACAGGCCAATGGAACAGTTGAAGCTTTCAACAAAATCCTGGAAAAGGGACTAACAAAGGTCTGTTGCGAAAACTGAGAGGACTGGCATGATAGAGTTGCAATAGTACTATGGGCCTATAGGACAACCACAAAGAAACTCCACATATACACACCGTTCCAACTTTTTTACAGAAAAGAAGTAGTGGTTCCCGCAGATTTCATCACTCCAAGTCTATATATTGCACAAGCCACATGTATGACAGACGAAGAATCAGTGGCACAGAGAATTGCGGAGCTAAAAGAACTCGAAGAAACCAGATTTCTGGCAGACTTCCATCAGTCGGTTGAAAAGGCAAGACAAAAATCTTGGCACGACCGACACATTAAGAACAAGGTATTTACACAAGGGGACAAGGTGTTACTCTATGACAACCGATACCAGAAGCATCCTGGAAAATTGTGTATGCACTGGTTGGGACCCTTAATATTTGCGGAGATCTGACCATCAGGAGAAGTCTGACTCGTGCAACTGGATGGTGTACTACGAACCGGATGGGTGAATGGCGCTTTCCTGAAGCTCTACCTATCTAAAAAATGAGAAGAAGGACAATCGCTCTAGTCTGACGGAGCTTGTACAATAGTTAGATTTGAGTTTCATTTTCTTTATGAAGTTTTGTAAATTCAGCTAATAATGTCCATATGCATAGTGTTGCGCCATAACACATAGTTCATTTGTTTTTTTTAAGTGTTGGGTGATACAAATTTGACGACTCAACAGTACATAACCTGAAGCATGAGAAAATTCATTAATGACAGTCATTAAAGATGACAGGGACAACTTGTGTGGTCGGAGGGGCCATGAATCCCAATCCAATCTAAGTTAAAGGCCACACAAACCCAGTCCAATCACACCCTTTATTTCCATTTTAGTACCCCGACTATCACCTGTTAAGCCATAAAGCCGCATTATGCTAAGATTCCATCGAAGTTTGTGCCGGAACACCCACCCGACAAACAGAACGGTCTCAATTCGACCACATCCGTATTCCACCCAAACAAACAAATACCAAGATCACCCAGTCAAATTTACCTTGATTAAACCGTCCTGTCGGACAACTCACACCTTGTTACGTCTATATGGTCATGATGAAGAGAAGTTATTGCTAAAAATTACTCATTAAGCCAGACATAAGAATGTTAGAACTCAGTCGAGAAAGTATTGTTTCTAAAATGGGCATCACCATTTCCGAACTCAGTCGTGCAAACCAGTTAGGACCATTGCCAAAGCTGTAAATGTAGCCCTAGTTCTTAACAATCACAGAAGCAATAGCATTGAGATCTCAACCGAGCTCTCCAGGAAAGAACAATTAGTTGCACAAACATGTAGAACGGAGGAAAAACGTGATAGAATCCTAGCCCAGTGAAAATTGGAAAAAGTGCGGGAAAAACTTGCAGAAGCCTCGACGAAGATTTGGAAAGTTGCGCCTGACCTACCCGAAGCCAACAAAATAACTAAACCAGAGCAACATATCGAGCTGTTACAAGAGGCACGGACACAACTCACTACATGCACAAAGAATATACAAGCAAAGCTAGGACAAGTTCAGCAAGAAGAAGAAAAAAAACCCCGGCAACTGCAGGAACAAATGTAGAGGATAAAACTACAAGGTAACTGTTAGCAACATTTCTTGTCCTAGGCACAAGAGTATTTGGGTCTGCAAGTTGTACGAGGAACGCCCAACCGCAGCATGGAAAAATATCATTTTAAGGCTTCCAATCAAGTAAGTGGGTGAAATTACGTTGTCAACGGACTGGATTCATCCATAAGAGCAGATCAACGAGCATCGAGATATTGGGGCTACCAAGTTGACCGATATATAGCGTCAAAGAAAGAGACTATATGCCAAGACTAAATCTGGTTCGTCTGATCCAACAACACATAGTGCACGATCTAGTCGGCATATTGTCATTCGGGAGTTCGAAGGGTGAAAGTCCCTCATCATCTCACACCTCGAAACCCTGAACCCTGGAGTGCCGAAAGCGCCCAGAGTCTAGCCTGTAGTATCTTGAAGCAGCCTCAGTCGTCCAATCAAGGGATGCGTGGCACGAGATCCAATCGCGTCGGCTTTTCGACAGTCGCGAGTTCAAGGGGTGAAGGTTTTTTGTTGTTGTACATTTCGAAACCCTGAACCCCGAAGCGCCGATGGCGCCCAAAGTCAGGCCCGCAGTATCAAGGGGCAGTCTCAACCGTCCATCTGAAGTGGACACCTGGCGCGCGATTAGGCTCCCCACCTTTTTGCCCATCATGGTTTCGAAGCGCAAGTAGCAGCTCCCTCATATCCCCGATGCGCGAAGTAACGAGAGCATCCAGGACCTCGGGCCCACAACAACGTCAGGAGAGTTTAGGACCATCAGATTTGGAGGACGCGTGGCGCCCAATTGAGCTGTCTCGGCATTTCACCCATCACAACTATGATAAGCAAGAATCAACTCCTTCCTATTCGTGAACGCCGAAAGCCCCTATGGAAATAAAAGCAGGGTCACGGATCGTGGTCATTTGGGAAACAAAAGAGCTAAGCA
>JASDQU010011426.1:152733-164932 GCA_032191745.1 Picea mariana | reverse complement strand
TATATTAAAGATATCTTCACAAAAAGTTCTTAGAAGAAAATTTTCTATTGTTCTTTTTGCCTTTATCAATGAGTAATGAAGTCCTTTATGATTTGGATTTTTTGAACTTATGAATAACCAACATTATAATCAAATTCTAAATTCAACTGGCTTAATTGCGATTCTACTTCCACCTATTTTAACTTTTTAAACAAAATAAAATTATTTAATATTAATAAAAATTATTTGATAATTAACATACAATTCATCATAAATTTTACACCTTGAAAAAGTGTCTAAACAATAGTGAAAGGGGTTATTCAGCTCTTCTTTGAGTATAATTTAATTTCAGAATTAGGGATATTTTAAGTTTTTACAAGGTTTTTTTTTTAATGAATTTATGGCTTTAAGAAGGGTTGATATGTCGTAAATATATTCATAGAATTTGAATCAGTAATCAGATTAAAATCTATACTGACTAACTAACCTATTACCTAATATTCTTTTAACAAGTATTTTTTAAGTAAGTATTTATATATTATTTTTCAGGAACAAAAATTACAGTAGCGTATGAAATGTCAAGGAATTGTTTGTGCTTAATTGTCTCGAAGGGAAACTACTTCAGCATGTTTCTCAATACTAAAAGTATCAGAAATTAACTGTCATGAACTTAATCGTCCCGTGGGGAAACCGATTCATCCAAACTTGTCATATAAACTAGAAAACCAAAAATGACTAACTCTTGACACACAAAAAGGAAACATTGTGCTAGACGTTGTATACAAACCGAGAGAACGCTTCTAGAAACATAAATGATTAACAAAACTAGGCATGCAAGCTGACACATGTGCACATGCCGACGCTCATGCAGTCTGGTGATCATTTTTTCCCATGTCACACTCTACAACCACCTGGTGTAGCAACCCAATTTGATTATTTAATTTTCATAGTTGTTAATTTATATTTAATTAATTATTAAAATAAATTCAATAAGTCTTTTTATTATTTTATTATTAAAAGGTAGGTGAAGTAATTAATGAAGGGATAAGGCTTTTGGGAAATTAATGAGAGGGATAAGGTAGTTGAGGAATTGAATGAGAAGGGAGGATAAGGAAGAGCGCATGGGACTTGGAGAAGTGGTCTCATTTTGTTTTGGAAAATTCTGCAAGAGGTGGAAGAGGAGGAGGAAAATTGAGAGAGCAAATTGTTTTGGGAGCTCTCACTAGGCACTATTGTTGCTGGGAACTTTGGGCTTGGGGGCCAGGAAACCACAAGGATTCTTCGAGCTAGGGAGATATAAAGGTTGTTCCTAGTTGGCTGGGAGATTAATATTCAGTTGGGAAGTTTTGGCAAACTTAAGAACAAGAAAACCAAGGGCTAAATCAACCAACCTGCAGGTCGAGGTACGTATTTTATGCATTTCACTAGTTGATCTGTTGTTATTATATTGTTGTTGTTATACTGTCTATCTACTAGTTTATTCCTAGTAGAAAGAAAACCTTAAACTAAATTGCAGTTATTTCAACATGATATTAGGAAATAATGATATAATTATTGACACCCTGAAATAGGAGGCCTTACACCTGGATAGCCGGAGCAAAGAACGTCGTTGAAGTTGTCGAGGCAGTAGTAGCCAATTTTGGAGAGTGCAGGGAACTGAGCAGGGTGGAGAGAAGAGATGTAATTTTCTCCCCTCACTTGTCCATATGTTCTAGCCGGAAGCGTAGGTTGTCCACATCTTTTTGGACCGCAAAAACCAATTCTTGTAATATTGCCACTAAGTCGCGAAATCTTGAGCATGAAGCACAATACGAGCATGGATGGAGCTGGTCCGGAGGCTCTTCCAAGTGGGTTGGGGTTTCCTCCAAAGGAGCCATGACAGAGGATGGTGGTAAGGGGATAGAGGGTGGTGGCAAGGGGACAAAATGATTGGGTAAGTTCGTCAGGTGGGCCATGGATGGCTGAGAGGAAGAGGCCAAATTCGAGATTGGCCAAGGAGCAAAACCCAAAAAATTTCCTTGGAGCTCAAACCACTCACGATAAGACCAAGGCGAGGACAGAGGCGGAAGGTTGCTCTGGCCTGGAGAGGACTAGGGGAAGGAGGAAGGCGAGGAATTGGGTGATGGAGCAAGGACACGCGGAGGCCGATTGGCCATACTTGATTTGTTTTGATACCAGATAGGGCCTCGTTTTGTCTTCCCGTGAAGTCAAGGCATGGCCAACAGGAATAAAGAGGAAGGCGGTACACAAGGTCTGGCAAGGCAAAGAGAAAGAAAGGAGGAGCAGAGAGGAACAAGACGAGCCACCAGAGGGAGGTGAAGGCCAGAGAGGGTTCCAAACTAGATGGTTGTCCGGGAGAAAGTGAGGAAACATGCTGGTCCAACCAAGTAGCAGCAACATAATAAGAAAAATGGAGTGGATGGTCGCACACGTGTAGAGGTGATGGCCAAAGACATTCCTCCATCGCCTATGCGAAAAGACAAAAAAGGGCACGCTGGAGCATTTAGTTGAGGGCTCGCAGAAGTGAATGTTACCTTCCCTCATCAAGGTAATAAAGAGGGGTGATACATGTACTAGTCACGTGGCCAATGCAGAGTTGAAAGGTGCCACCCTCTCCAATGGATACGTGTGGCCTACTAACATCCCATCCAAAAATATTTTTTTAACAAATTATAATTAGTTCCAAATCCAATTAAAACTTCATAAAAATATGATTGAAGCTATAAAAAAGCAATCAAGAATCACCATGCAATCCATATCGACATCAACATCAACATGCATAGGACATCAAAGTAACAATGATATATACCTCAAACCGAGTTTTTAATAGAGTAAGGAGAATTGGATAAACATGCACATAAATGGGCTCATAATTTTAAAAATCAACATATAATTATTATTGAGGTTAAAGCTCATTTAATGCAATTCCCAATAACGAGGATAAACTCATTAAATGCAATTCCAAATATGCCCATGTCCTGCTGGTTATAAATTATAAGTTTCGATAATTCAAATATGCTTATGTCACAATGTTCTAAATTATTTTAATAATATATTGACAATGTTTGAAATTATTATAATAATATATTTTTTAAGAGATAAAAAGAAACAAAGTCATTACAATAATATATTTTTTAAAAACTAAACATATTAAACTTATTAAAAAAATAATAATTATTCATTCCAACCAAAATTTCAAAATCATTCTTTTAATTTTCAAATTCAAATGATCAAACAACAAAACCCCATTACAAAACATTTAAGCAATAAATTATCTTCATAATCTTTTTCCTCTGCTATTTAACTATATCTTTTATATATATATGTAGGACCAAATCTCAACTCATACAAAATTTACCGAGGACGGATGTTTGTGGACAAATAGAATTACTGTAACGTGATGAACGCCATTGACATGGCATGCTCTGAGCATTCATGAGACGTCACAACCAGACAGGACATAAAACATCTATCCTCGTGTTTTGGCCTGCCTGTACAGTAAAAATGGTTAAAACTTCTTGAATACTGTAGCTTTATCATACGTACACGAATAATAACATGGCAGAGGAACAGCTGTGAAAATTCATATACATTCGAAATACGAAGAAAACAAGGAAAATTAATTACTGCAGGAATACACGACGAAGAAACATGGTAGAATAGCTCTAGGGTTTGAGACGTATAACTCTTCAAGCTTAGAGTCCACACAAGCATCTCCTGCTACCGAATCAAACCCAGCAGGAACAGAACTAACCGTTTCATTATCATTATCCAGAGGCTTGTGAACACGCCCTGCAATGACTCTGCAAACCAACATGGCTCGTTTCACAGGAAACTTCATCAATCTGTCGTCACACAAATTGCTGGACTTATGAGCTCTAAGGCTGGTGGAAGTGGTATATAATCCCTTCCCTTTGGCCAATCCCTTCCTCAGGAACCCCGCTCGAATAATGTTGCAGACATTGCACTCCAAGATTGTACACAGAGTTGATAATCCATTAGTACCCAGAGAACACATAATGGTAGTGCCATGGAACCTCAAGACTTCGTTCCCGTCAGCCAAGCATCGGGAATGTTTCGTGGGTAGTTTACTGGCCTTGCTTTTCACTGTTTCTCGATATTCCTCAAATCTGGCCAATGTCTTTCGCGAGTTATTCACCTTGAGAACTCTCTCAATCTTTCCAGATTCAATCCCTGAGTCAAGCCAGCTAGAATTGAAGATTATCTCCACAATAGTCCTGGTAGAATCACCTTCCTTGAGCTCAGTCACTGCCAATGCAGAAAAAACAATCTTAAAACACAGTTATCATTCATGTTCAGACCATACAGAAAAAACCCAAATGCCTTAACTGTCTATAGGTAGAACTTTGAATAAATGACATATTTTTCATGTTAATTATCCTACTGTATCCATTTCAATATTAGATTTCTTAAATTGCTAGGTATCAAAAAAAAATGGAGATCTGCACCTTGAAGCTGAATAAATCACTGGTTAAAAGATACATCTCTGCAAGTAGACATTTATTTTACAAACATTTACACTTCCCATAACTTCAGTAGACATGTCCTTTACAACATTTACACTTCCAATAACTTGAGTAGACATTTCCTTTACAACATTTACACTTCCAACAGCTTCAGTAGCATATGTCCATCTTAATATTGAATTTATTAAACTTCCAGGTATCAAAAAATCATAGACATGTGCAGTTAGAAGCTTAATAAATCAATGGTACATAACTGGATGTTTCTCTTACAAAAATTTACACTCTTCAGGATACATTTCCTTTACAAACATTTACACTCACTTCCAGTAACTTCAGTAGCATATGTCAATCTTAACATTGAATTTATTGAATTTCTAGGTATCAAAAAAATCATGGAGACCTGCACCTTGAAGCTTAATAAATCAATGGTTAAAAGACATCTCTATGTAAGTAGACATCTTTTACAAACATTATCAAAAAAATATTTGTAAAAAGAAATGTTTAAAAAAAAGCCCCATAACATAATTGGTGAGACTTGCCCACACTTTCTAAGTATGGGAGGGGTTATTAGTTCAATCTTTACATCCCTGGGTTGCTGTTTAACACCCTTACCATCCACATCCACAAACTTGAGTATTGGTGAGTTTCCGGTGCCTATTTTCCTGGTGAAACATTATCAAAAAAAATCACGGAGATCTGCACCTTTGTTTTTTCATAAAAGGCTGAAAGATATATATATGACAGTTGATATTTCCTGAATTACAAACATTTACAACTCCATAAACATCACAAACCCATTATAGTATAAAACCCAATTCAACTTCTTACCACCATGGTTAGTAAGCTGATGGCTCTGCAGTCCTTGAGCATTCATACAACGTTGGCTGCACTTGAGGCAAATACAGGCTTCGTTCATCATTTGAGATTCCGGGTCATGGAAAACTGGTGCACTGACCTTTCTGTATGATGCAACAGAGGAGGGAAGATGTTTTGCAGGAATTATGAGGAGTGACCCATGAGTTATGGGCCTGGTGCTCTTGGTTCTTCCAGTCATGATCTTCGTTTCAAACACAGCTGAATTCCTTAGCATCGTGGATTCCTTTGACATATGATTCGAGATATCATCGCTAGCAATTGAACAAGGGCTGCAGTTGCCATTGTGCATAAATCTTTTGCTTCCACGAATGGCATCCTTGAACTGGTTTACTATGGACCCGGGTCGATTCCCACTAGTGCTCTTGGGCTCGTACACATCCTGAGGATCCGGTCGGCAATTCAGTGACTTCTTCAGCGATAACCAAACAGTAGGCATTTCTACTAATATTACACAATAGATAAGTTACCGAGACTGTTAAAAGATCTCAGCCCGGCTTCGTGACCAATTAAAAATACAAAATTTAAATGCAAGCAACACGACCGCCCAGTTCAGAGTCCAAGTTTGAATGAGGCCATAAAATTAAATACCAACATTTCTCTTCCCATTACTTCAGTCTGTGCTGTGTCTCTTTCCACTGAAGGTTTTAATGGAAGCAAGGACTATGAAGAGTTAAGAAAAGGCAGTCTGTTTGGTGCAGATAAAGCTTCTGCAGGCCTCTATCCAGTGCAGGTAACTGATCACATTCAATAGACAGAACCTGAGAATTTGTAGAACAATTCCACTGTAAGTCTTAAAGTAGGCCAATAACTGCCCAGTTATTACTAATTTCTCTGCAGAGTCAAACACTGGTATCATTTAAATCTTACAATACTTACTTACGTAAGAGATTATTATACGCCCCGTCTATTATGGTGAATAGGAATACAGTGTCCGTAACCAGAGGTTGTAGTTGGTTTAAGTTGCACTCAAATTAATGAAAATCTTTTGGATAACCGTACATGACGTTTGTATATTTGAATTTTAAATATCTTGAAGATCGCGCTCCAATAACAGAGATTGCACGGCCATGGTTTTCACTGTTAGAAACTGCCAGCAGGTTAACCGTCAGATAAAAAGATGCCGCGGCAAGACACGAATGAGTAACCATTCACGAGATGCCTTGGGCCCAGCACTGGAATTTCAAATTTATTTTACTCGTCAAGTGAAAATTTGACTACGGTATTTTGTTTTTTTTCCTTTATTTTAAGTTTCAAACACATTTATTAGTATCAATATAACTTTTCAATGGAAAAAAAATATAATTAGCACAGTCGCTAATTCGTGGCTGGAGAACGTCTAAAGACTGTTGATAAAAAAAAATTCTCGTTAAAAAAAACTCAGTAAAAATGTCAGGTTAAAAAAAACTCAGTAAAAACGCCAGACTTATATATATGAAGAAATTGGACAATTGAAGAATTTCAAAAGTTAATCATTTAAATCGTGGCAATCATATGATGTTACAGTAATTACTTAATATGATTAGGTAAATGTTAAAAAGTAATCAGGTTAAAGGATGCATTTATAAATGCAAAGAAGTTATCAACAATAAATCTGACTCCTTCATTTTGGAGGACGACTAAGAATATGCCAGCATCTTCAATGCATAACCATCAGATTAGAATTTAAGATTAAAAGATCATTAATTGTACCATCTCCAATAAGATACATCTCTTAAAATAAGATTAAAAATAAGATACATCTCTTAAAATAAAAGAGAAATAGCATTTCAAACATACCTTTCAAAACTTGCAATCTAAAGAGAAAACTATAGACAACATCAATCTGTTTCATTTACTCTTGCAAGAAACTTTTGTCAAGTCTGAACCTCTGTCAATTCCTGTAAATTATACAGTAAAGTTTAAGTAAGCTAAATACCTACTAGAAATTATAACTGGTTCTAATTTTACATACCGATAAATGCTGATGTGTAAATTTAGTAATAAGTCAAATAACAGCCCTGCTTGGGCTCTCCATCTCCTGAAACAATCGGCTTCAAATTCAAATTCGACCGGTAAAAAGAGATGCAATGGCAAGACAAGACAAGACTGAGTAACCGTTCACGAGGGAGCCTTGGGCCCTTCATCTTCGGAAACAGTCAGCACTAAATTCAAACTGGACTGTTTAGGACAGAAAAACAGTCGGCATCAAATTCAAATTGGACTGGTTATGACAGAAAAACATTCAATGTAACAAAATATTAATACTTAATTGTAACATTTAAAGGTGAAAAGTTATTTTTTAAAACAGAATCTAAGAAAAGATTAAATATTGATTTGTGCCTAATATCCAAATGGCCAATCTAAGATCCAGATTTTTTAATACAATAAACACATGTGCCCAAACCTAACTTCCAAATTGACCTAAAAAACTGTAACTTCTAAAAGGCGAGATTATAGTTTTTAGACATTACCTTTGATATATATATATATATATATATATATATATATATATATATATATATCCTTGCCTTACTTTTAAAGTTTTGTTTATTTAAATTATCACTTTTATTAAAAGTTTGATATTTTTCTTATTTTTTATTGGGTTGTGGGGTTTGATGTATGAATATCACGTTGGGTGGCAAGTAGGGGTTGTGGAGGTTAATGGGAAAAAAATTTGAAAAAACATTCATGGTGTCTAGTTGGACTACTACAAATTGGGTAGTGAAGGAGGTTTAATGCTCAAGGGATTGTGATGGTAGGGGCAATGAATGAGGAAAGTTATAATGCATAAATGATTGGAGATCTTCCATGATTATCAATATTTTATCTTTATGTTTTGTTTTGTTTTTTTCTTTGTTGAGTTGGATGTTTTTTTTTTTCTTGCATGTGTTTATTGTGGTCTATGTTTATTATGGAATGTACTTTCATTAAGGTTGGTGTTGTGGGTGGTTTATGTTAATAGGAATTGGAAGTGTAATATCCATGTTTTGATGTTTAGATTATGGACATTTATGTAATGATTAATTCACTATAAATTGTTTAGTTGGATGTTTTTTTCCTTGGCATGTGTTTATTGTGCCCTATGTTTATTATGGAGCGTGCTTTCACTAAGGCGTGTGTTACTTGTGTTGTGGGTGGTTTATGTTAATCAAGAGTTGGAAGTGTAATATCCATGTTTTGATGTCTAGATTATGGACATTTATGTAATGATTAATTCACTATAAGTTGTTGAGTTTGATGTTTTTTTCCTTGCATTTGTTTATTGTGGCCTATGTTTATTATGGAATGTGCTTTCACTAAGGCTTTTGTTACTTGTGTTGTGGGTGGTTTATGTTAATAAGAGTTAGAAGTGTAATATCCATGTTTTCATGTCTAGATTATGGACATCTATGTAATGATTAATTCACTATAAGCTTAGACGTATGCATTTCAAGTTGAAGTATGGTATTAAATATTCACTATTCACTATTGATAACATACCCATGGTATATTTTGGTTTCGTAATGCATGTATATTGTAAATATAACATAAAGACCAGTAAAACATTGCAAGAAAAGAAGAATATAAATAAGGACTTTGAGTCCATGAGACAAGAAGAAAGTGGGTTTACAAGGCTAAGAGAAAATTAAAAATATTTTATTGTTGCCCACCCTTTATCCTAAGTTTTATAACATTTATATATGCTCATAAATTACTCACCAACCTTGAGAATAGTTGGTCAAGAGAAATATACACATACTTCTTGTGAAGGAGTGTGCTCTCTTCTTAGCATGTAGTGCATTATTACCGATGTCTTTATGCATGCAAGCTTCTTTTTTGGTCCACTATTCTTGAGGTTCATTCTCCTTCATCTCATCCTGCAATACCATGCTATTAGAGACTACTTGTATAGAATTGTTTTTATTAATACAAGAAAACATGACAATGGTTGATGGGTGTTCTATATGCACTAAATCCCTCAATTAAATTGTCAACCCGAGGTAAGTAAACTTCGAGCTGTAGCACTATATGTTCCAAGGCAGAAAAGCTAGAGGAAGTATGGTCTAACTAAGGAGATGGTCTATCTGAAGGTTAATCTACTTAAGCAATGATTCTTTCATTTTTACCAATTAGCAAACCCTATTAATGAACTTGAACTATTTATCCTAAGCACCTTCAAACAATGAATCGATGGATTATTCCTAAAGAAACAAATCAAACCCTACTTTGAACAAGTTAATCTATTCAATCTAAACAGTAACAGTAAGTAAATTACTTTGATCTTTTATCTTTAAGAAAATAAGCAATCAAACAACTAACCTATCAAAACTACTCAGCAAGTAAACTCATCAAAACTATTCAGCAAGTAAACTCTATTCTTAAACCAAACTCATAATCATTTCTATTCTACAAAGGAGAAATCTTAAACTACTTAATCAAAAGCATCATGATTGTATTCAGAAATCAATCAAAACTACTTTTAATTTGCAATAACAAGAAACTCAAAGATGATGATTATGTCTTCGGTGCCTGATAACATCACGATGGAATCTAATTATTAATTATAGCTCAAGAGGGATTAATTCAATGTTGACTTCTACAGAGAAATGAAAAGTATGAATCAAGCAATCTAACGAAAGCTTTTCCATCATAGAAGAAACATTAAATATCTTGAAAATCCATGTGATCTCTAAATTTCATGCATCAATCATCGATGATAAGAAAAGACTCTTATACTAATTCAAACACACTCTTATACTAGCTCAAGTAAATTTACAAATTATAAACTTATGACTAAAATCTTAATTCAAATTCAAACTTCTAATTAAAAATGCAATTCAAATCTAGAACTGAGATTTCAAAAATTAAACTAAGCTAATCCTATTATTAAAAACTTAGATTGCAAACTAGAATGCTTGTAAAAAGATAATCCAAAATCTACTTCTATCCTAGCATACTAAAATAATATTGATAAGCAAAATAGATCTATGAAAGCATAACTAAACTGATAATTAAATCAACTAATAAAACTTGCAATTATTTATCCATCAAAGTTGCAAAAGAAACTCTATCTAAACTAATCCTTTGTTTTAAAGACTACTCTCTTAACACTTTAACACACCATCTAAGTTGGTAGCTTGCAATTGAGTCACTAAGAAATAAAAGAAATAGCATAACAAATAACTATCTCCTACAAGCAACTTGCAAAAGGGAAATTAAACAATTAAATTGCAAACAACAAATATAACATTTAGAATTACAAAATGCATATAACAGAGAAATGAAATGAATTATAACTACACAAATGAAATACACAATTTATCAATCTAAGTATTCACCCAGACCACTGGTGGGCCCCTCAGTAGGTCGTGGCTACTCCTCAACAACAAATCACAAGCTCAAATTAACACGATTTTGTCATTAACTTAAAAATGCAGTCTAAACATAAGTTTGCAGAGATGTCTCAATTACACAACGAAATGTATTCTTAAAATTATGTCTTGTGGTCTAGCCACTACCAATGGTATTTATAATGATTACAGTTCGAGAGGTCGACCACTGGAAGGGTCGACCTCCTCTAAAAATGGTAAATCCCACTAAATGCGCTCTAATGGTCTTTGGCTTCTAGAAACTGAATGAGCCACTCAATGATTAGCATAACTACCTAATCTAAGATGTCAATAGTTCGATAGTTGGAGGCCACGAGGGGGCACAAAACCCAGGTCGTCGATTCGCCCAGCACAGGCCTCCAATACGCCAACTGCCAACTCGCCTACGCTCCAAGTGTTGGATCACGTGTCGGATGAAGTACTATGTAATGTCCCCACTTTGGGACATCATTACAGGGCTGAGACTTATGATGACCAGAGTAGCCAGATGGACATTATAGTGAATACAGGGGTATTTGAGAGGCATTGTGGGGTCCAGTTGGAATTTATCATCATATTCCATCATCATGAGCCATTTCGCACAGGTTGGCTTTGGTTTCGTTCTATTCCAACGATTTCCATGATTTTGACTATTTTGAGCTATAAGTTAATTAAAATCACTGAAGAGGGCATTTTGGGCACATTCCTTGGAGGAACCTCTCAGTGTAATAGCTCATTGGAATCGGGAGGAGCAGCACTACAGGATGGGATGGCTAGAAGTGACTTTCAGTGGCCAGGGAAGCCACAAGAAGAGATAAGGATCTTTTCAAAGGTAAAAAGGTTAATTAATTAATTAAAGTGATTTAATTAATTAATTAATTATTAATAAAATGAAAGTCACTTTGGAGGGACAAGGTGAGACAAAAAGTATAAAGGAAAGGCAAGGGCCTCTTCTCATTCATTCATGTATGTTTATCAGTTTGATATCTGGCTTTAGCTAGTGAGCCCATCTCTTGGGGGTTTTGAGGGTTTTGACATAACAAACCCTAGAGGACGATTCAGTGGTGAAAGATTCCACCTATCTTGTCCCAAGCTTGGTCTCGGAGATGCAATACTCTCCCACACCATTCTAGTTCCAGATCTACTCAGTTGCAGGAGGAGTCTACATCAGTTTCATGTGCAGATAAAGAAAGGGCGCACCAGTTCGTCCTGTGATTTAGTAAAACTTAGATCTAGGGAGATCCGCTTGAGATCTGAGCCCGAAACTTTTCCCACGGGATTCTCATAGCCCGATCTATATTCTTGGAGAGTTTCAGAGCATTTGGAGGCCTCCTTCATCAGGGCCGAACCAGCTAGGGTTTCAGTCATCTAGTGGGGCACCCCATTCAGTGGGAAATTCAGATCTACAGAGATTGAGAGGGAGCTTGGAGATTCAGGCACCTGGGTTATTCTTACCATTGCCCGATCTATATTCTTGGAGAGTTTCAGAGCATTTGGAGGCCATCTTCATCAGAGCCGAACCAACTAGGG
>JASDQU010011426.1:116995-152430 GCA_032191745.1 Picea mariana | reverse complement strand
GAATTGAGATGTTTTGGCTTGTCTATCTTATTGCATATGGTTGAGGTATGTTCCATGGTTATCTCTTTCTGTTATTTGCTGCATACACACATATAAACACATCTAAAAGGTAGATCAACAAAGTGTTTGACGAAATACCTCACTCAGAAAAAGTTTTAAAAAAGACACCAAAACAATGATGATCCTTGCATAATGGCTTGGGATCATTACATACTAGATCAGGTGATGGATGAAGTGTTGAACGAGCTACCAAATGGAGGCTCAGACTGTGAATTCACCCTATTACACATGGATCACACATTAGATCCTTATAAACATAAAATCGAATCAAATTTAACTCAAACCCATTGCAAAACATTGATTTCACATACCTGTTATAAATCCATGAGGAATTGATACAAAATCCTTTGAAAAATTCTTCAAAATAGTTAATAACACATATAATATCGGTACAAAAAGGATTCAATCATCACCACAAAACAATCAAAATATGAGCCCAACATTACCCCCACGCCTAAGGATTTGCAGGTCCCACTGCAAACAAAAATGAATTACCCAATATGACTAGACTTGTTGAGAAGGGGGTGGATTAGCTTTAGAATCTTCTTGCCCTGAAGAATTTGTCTTGGCCCTCTTGTGGTGTTTCAATTGTGCATAGAGGCCACGATTGTCATTGGTCATTTGATCAACTAGTTGTTGGAGGGAATTTACTTTTTCTTGTAACACTGCATTGCTGTGGTGGAGATGCCTATCCATGGTCTTCCTCTCTTCCAACTATTGCAGCCGCTAAAAATTTTCTTGTTGTATTTTTTCAATGATAGGAGTATGACTAGATATCTCAGAGGAGGGCTTGGATCCCTTGAAGGATGTAGAGAGTCTATCAGCTTTGGGATCTGGTGTAGGTATCTGTGAGGTAGGAGTAACATAGGGTTTATGAGAAGGAATGGATTCAGATTTTACCTCTATATCAAGATCCAACTCTTCTGCAGAAACTTCCTTAAGTATTTTATGGGGGATTTCAATATCGAAAGATACTTGGATGGGATCTGAACTGATTGGGGGTTTTACATAAGGCTTTCCTCTTGCATTTCAGGCACTTTTTCGAAAAGATCCTCCTTTGAACCGATTGGCTCCTCTTCTATTTGTAGGGACTACAGGGAAATATTGTTGAATTGACTCTTGTAACTTCTTGGGTTGAGGATAAATAGATGTTGAGGGAATTAGAGAGTTATCAATAGGCTTTTTAGTTTTCTTGCCCGATGAGGCTGCAAGGGTATCAACAAGTTTCCTGGTCTTTTGTTCAGGAAGAGAGATAACTTGAATAGGAGGGTTTGGAGTCTTTGGAGAATGAGGTTTGGATGGAGTAACAGTCCCTAAATCAAGTGATTTCTTGTTGGTCTTGATTGTGAGATGGGGGTTTGAAAGTTGATAGATGAATTCATCCCATGTCTTCCCCTGTGTTTTCAACTCAGTTATGATAAGAAATTTGATGAGGCCGTGGTGGAATAGAATGTTATGAGGATTTGACACATTCTTTCATACTTGGGAAGACATATTCTCAAGACTTTTCAAGAAGTAAAAAGGAAAATTCAAGGGCTTGTTAAATTGGAAATGAGCTAATAGATGAAAATGGAAATATTTAAAAACAAAGTATCTACCTTCAAAACTGATAATTCTGGTGATGACAATCAAGGTTTTAATCAACTCATCTCTAATCCATTCTTTAGAGTATCCCTTAGCTCTAGAAACATTCTGAAACTCAGGCTTGAAAACTCTGTTGTAGCTTGGTTGTGGCAATTAGTGGTGCTTGAACGGGTGATCTCCAACCCTTGGCAGCTTCGTGGTTGAGGAAATTGACTCCTCAGAGACCAAGAAGGATAGAGACCCCACACGTGCCATCCTCCCATCGAACCTGAGGGTGAATTTTAGTGAAAGGCCATCATCGTGGCCCTGTAGACAGGCCAAGAATGGTCCCCACCCTATGCAAAGGAAGACCTCCATATACTGTGAAAATTCAGGGATAACCAAGAGATCGACATAGGAGGAAGGATCATATCGTTTTGGCATGGTTACGTCGCAGAGGATGAACAGAGGAGCGGAATTGGACAGAGGAGCGAATTTGAGTAGAGGATGAGAGAAATTGGGTAAAGGATGAGCGCAATTGGGTAGAGAATGCATGAGTGAAATAGCATCTGGAACTAACCCTCTGATTTTGAATGCACTCAAGGTGGAAACGGTTGAATTCGTTGGTGAATTCATCACACACAATTTTCCATGTGTGACTATGACTGCGCCGATTTTGAATTCGAAGGGTGTCCTTTGGAGGAAATCGTAATGATGATAGGATTAGATCAATGTCCAAGTCTCCGACTTGGAGATTTGATCATAAAAATGCATTTAGAGATTGTATCATTTAATTATCAAATGTCATTTAATCCATCTTAAAATACAAATGAATAGTCAAATCAATTCAAATGATTCCTGGTTACCTGCAATCATGGTTACTTACTATGTGTGTGCACCTCACCCAATCATTCATATGGCATGCCATCCATTTTTCCACATGGCACCCCATATGGTATTCCAAATGGCACTCCATATGACACTCCATATGGTACTCCTATGCAAAATGGAATTTGTTCATCTTCTAATGGATGTTTTATCCATAGCACTCAACTTAAAGACTTTTGACAGTCATAGTGAACAGGAGCAGAGACAGGATAAGAGTGTTCCATTGTTACTTTCTTTGTCATCATGCCCACACATTATAAGAATGTTTTCCTCTATATCAAGGTATGTAACACAAGTTTGTAATGAACAGTCTGTAAAAAAACCAGTTAAGTGGTCTGTTGAAGAAATGTATAGCAGGTTTATAACACAGTGAATTTAGCATTTCAAAAAAATAACTATTGATATAATAGCCCATATCATGAAAACAATATACATAAATTTTTACAAAGATTCTACTTCTTCTTCTCATGGATTATATATATGAAGTATTGTCATTTGTCAACTCATGAAATCCCTCCCCCACTCCTAAGTATTATGACACCTAAGAATAAAAAATATAGGAAACCAGTCAATTCTCCCAATAACTGAAGATTTACATCTTGTTAAGTGTAGAGATAAATTTCACATATCGGTTCAACGAGATGGTTAGAATATGGCCCCACCTATAGGATAGAACATCCTACATATAGTTAGGAAGAGGTAGGCGAGAGAGTTTTAAGATAGTCTCAAAGTTAGTTCCCAATGGCCGATTTATGGAGTTCATTAACCTTAGCTTAACCATACATACTTCTTTTCATCTTTGTCTACAAGTAATTCCGTACATCAGGACAATTTTAGGATTTAGGAATTCTTTATTTTTTTGTCAGATTATCATCCTCGCTAGGTAGAATGCCCTGCTGCCAGCAAGCCTGTTTAGTACTCCGGCGGGTTTACCTAGTCATACCACAGGTCGGTACCCACTTCCAGCAGACCTGTTCAATATCCCGGCGGGTTAGCCTCTTTCACCCTCAAAGACTAGCCCACCATCTTTTAAGATTTTAATATAAAGATTGCTTTGTGCAAGAAGATGGGGGGAAAGCTCTAGAAAAAAAAAAAATCCTTTTTTCTTCTCTTTTTTTAGATTGGGATGGTATTTATGTTAGAGGATGACTCTCTTTTATGTATTCCTTAGATATTGTCCTGATGTAAGGGGTACTTAAGCGGACGTAGCCTATCTAAAGATATGATATAATCAAGCATTTTTAGTGTGTAGTGGATGGTACCATTGGGAAAGAAAAAAAATGTATCTTTAGGCTCAACTCACTTTCTTATTTTTTAAGTTATTGTGATGTTTCCATGACTAACCACTAATCATACCTCCTTGTTACTCTTTAATAAAGATACTTTACTCACTTACTCAAGGTTCTTGGGGAAACTGTATGAGTAACCTCTAAGTTTGATGGCTAAGGTATCACTTCCTTATATCCTCTAGTGGTGAGGGTTTAAGAGAAACTACTATTAAAGATGCCTTGAGAAAAAGAAGATGGAAATCTTTTAAAAGATGTGGCTAATTACCGCAAGTCATTATTCAATTGATGCTTAGCAGACAACAAGGTTTTAAATATAACAATATTTTGAAGGAAAATACTTCCCTTTATATCTCCTTGAAATTGTCTATTCCTCGTGAAATAAATACCTACAGAAATCTCTAGAGTTGTCTATCAACATACTTCGAAACTATTTACATATGTATAGTCGAAAATTTAGAAAATCATTCAAGAACAAGGGTGAAATTCCCCATCTACTAAGGCCAATGCCTTGTCAGTTTACATGACCTGTAGAAAATCTATTTTGGAAATGGGTATTTGATAAAGTTTGATTCGGTGTCCATTTATTACGAAGGAGACTTGTCCATCATCAATTGTTTTAATTTTCATAGCCCCATTGTCATACACAGTGACTAACTCATAAGAACCCAACCACCGAGTGGTAAGTTTTCCTTTAAAAGTTTTAAATGGGGAGTCAAACAACAAAGCCCAATCACCAGGTTGGAAGTGTTTCTTCTTAATAAACTTGTAATGCCACTTGCTCCTTTGGTTCTAAACTAATATTGTTCGTTGGATAGCATCTTGCCTTATCTCATCCAACTCGTTTAATTGTAGGGCTCATTGTTTTTGAGCCTCATACAAGTTTAATCACAATTCTGCGACAATACATAAGGTCCTTACTTGGAATTATATTGGTAGAAGTACTTGTTTCACATCCACTAGCTCATAAGGGGTATGCCCAATGGTGTTTCTCCAAGTGGTCTGATATGCCCACAAAGCCTTTGGAAGCCTATCAACCCAATCCCGATGATGTAATTGAATAGTCTTGGTTAAGATAGCTTCTAGAACTTTGTTTGTGGACTCTACCTAACCATTATATTGTGGGTGATATGGAGAACACTTGCAATGCTTGATCCCATATTTCTCCATTAATTCTCTCACCAGCTTGGAAGTGAATTGAGTGCCTTGGTCTATAAAAATTTCACGAGGAACACCAAAGTGGGTAAAGATGTCTTCATAAATGAATTCGACAAAAGATTTTTTGGTAGCCCTGAATAGGGATTTTTCTTCTACCCAGCTGATGACATAATCTGTACAAACCAAAATATAATTTTTCTTACGAGACATGGGTAAAATTGGTCCTACAAAGTCAAGGGCCCATTTTTCGAAAGGCTCTAGCATAACTTGGGCATGCAAGGGAATTTTGTCAGTTGACGTGGGTCTTCCTATCCTTTGACAGTTATCGCAACTCCTCACATACTTGACAACATCCTTGAAGATGCTAGGCCAATATTAACCTGAATGTAACACCTTATATGTTGTATGTTTGTCAGAAAAATGGCCACCACATGGTCCATCATGACAACTTTGTAGGATTTTTGGTATCTCATCTTCTCGAACACATCTACGAATAATCAAGTCTGGACCAATACAAAAAAGGTCATGGAAAACCCAAGAGTAGTTGGCACTTTGCGTAATAATTTTATGCTTTTCGTGAGGTGAAAAATTAGATGGTAACTTCCTAGTAGCCAAATAGTTTGCCATATCTGCAAACCATGGGGTATTTACAGAGAGGGAAAAAAGGCGCTCATATGGGAAACTATCATCAATGGGAATATCATCATCCTCATTTTTTATGCGTGAAATAAAATTAGCTACCAAATTCTCCTTTCCAGGTCGATCAAGGATGGTGATATTGAACTCTTGCAATAGCAGGAACCACCTAGTCACTTGGCCATTAGTAATGAGTTTATTCATGAGAAATCTAATGGCAGAGTGATATGTATGTACAAATACTTCGTAACCTGTGATGTAGTGGAGAAACTTATTGATAGCATGAACTACTGCCAAGAATTCCTTTTCGGTAACTCTATAGTTTAACTCGGCAGGGGACAAGTTCTTGCTCACAAAATAAATGGCATAAGACCGATGGTATTCTTTTTGTCCTAATACTCCTCCTATTGCAGTATCGAAGGCATCAATAGATATGTGAAATGGAAGAGCCCAATTCCCCCCCCCTAAGAATCGGTGCCACATACAACTTAGCTTTTAGAGTTTCAAAGGCGGTTTGAAATTACTCATTCCAAAGAAAATCAACATCTTTTATTAACAATCCAAACATGGGTGCATCAATCTTTGTGAAATTTTCAATAAATTGCCGGTAGTATCTGGCATGTCCAATAAAGATTCTCACCTCTTTTTGAGTCTTTGGGGGTGGAAGTCTGATGATGACCTCAATCTTAGAAGGAACAACTTTAATCCCTTCAGATGAAACGTGATGTCCTAGAACCACTCCTTTAGTCAACAACATTTTACATTTTTCATGACTTAAGGACGGGTTCATTTCTTGGCATCTGATAATGACCTTTTCTAAATTATCTAAGGCTTCCTAGTAAGTATTGACATATACTGTAAAGTCATCCATGTATACCTCCACAAAATAATGAATAATATCAACAAGTATCCCTAGTACTCGTCGTTGAAATGTGGCAGGAGCATTGCACAATCCAAATGGTAAGACTCTATAGGCATAGGTTCCCCAAGGACAAGCGAAGGTAGTCTTGTCTTGATCCTCGGGTGCTATGAGAATTTGATTGTACCCACTATATCCATCTAAAAAGGATAAGTATTTCTTTCCTGACAGGGTATCCAAGACTTGTTCAATGAAAGGAAGAGGAAAACAATCCCTCAGATTGGCCTTCTTAAGCTCCTGAAAATCAACACAAATTCTCCATTTCCCGGTTACTTTCTTTGGAACCACTACAAGAGGGGATACCCATTTACTACTAGAGATGGGATAAATAAATACGACATTCAATAACTTTTGTATCTCCTCTTTTACTATATCCTTGAGTGCCAGGTTCATCCTTCTCTAGGGTTGCCTAACAGGCATTACTTCCCCCTGGGTATATATGTGATGAATGCATGTGTTAGGGTGTATACCCTTCATGTCAGTGTATTCCTAGGCAAATTCTCATGATTGTTCTTTAAGTACATTTACTAACTGATTTTGTTGGTCTGCATCTAGCCCAAAATTTATATGTAGAAATTTCCTTGGACTAACCTTGTAGGGCATGGTACAATATGTGGAAGACTCATCTATATCGAAGACAAAATCGATGGGTCCAACTGTTCCTGAAATTATTCCCCAAACATGTACTCAAATTGGGGAAAAGATTGTAGAAAATGAACACACGTGATAGCATAAATAAACTGGTTTAGCACATTTTTCGGTGTGTTCTCCTGAAGTGCCCAGGAATGATCACTTGGAAACATGGGCTCTTCCCAGTACTCATTTTCGTATGGATATTCAAGCCACCATATATTCTCCATGATAGGTTGATCTGGTGGATATATGGTGAGCTTATGTATAGAGATTTCATTTGAGATGGTCATTTCTCCCTCTCTACAACCAATAAATACATTGGCTCTGGCTAAGCAAGGTCTTCCCAAAATAACAGGATGCCCTTTTGTAGGATCCTTTGAGTGGATGACAATAAATTCTACTAGGTACTCCCATGAGGATAAAGTAACTATGATATCATCCAAAATTCCTTCAAGGATAACCTTTGTCTTATCTGCTAATTCCAAAATAGTTGGGGTAGGTCTAAGAAGCAGTTTTAGTTGTAATTCCTCCAAGGTAGTAACAATCATAACATTGATGGTTTCCCCTAGGTCTATGAGAGTGTTTTCGATGGAAACCTCATTAATGGTTATGGTCACTATGTGGTTCCCTTGGTTCCCATATTTTGCGACCTTGGGCTGCTTTGATATGTACTCAGAGAGTTCTCCTATCAGATGTATTGTTGGAGGATCCTTCTGTTTCCTCCCTAGATTCTTAATACAAAATTCTTTGACCACCTTACTGTATATTGGAATATCCTTAATGGCTTGTAGCAAGGGAATCTTGACACATATATTCTTTAATTCATTCAAGATGTCAAATTCCGGTTGAATGGTAGGTTTCTCAATCATTAATCTTTCTGGATAAGGAGGGGCCTTATTAATTTGTGAAGGTTCATTTTGGGGAAGCTTGGGTTCTTCGTCCTTAGGAATGATAACATATTCCCACCTAGTGTCATCCGTGGGTTGTTTGGGGGTTTCTTCTTATTCTTCTTCTCGGATGACTACTGAAGGCCTCTGTCTGTCCAGAAATTTTCCCGACCTTAGTTGAATCTACTGCAGTGGAACAGGAGAAGTAACATACGTCAGGAAGGCTTTCATCTCAACATCGTGAATAGGTTGAGTGGGTTTATTATTGGGATTGGACATTGGTTGTGTTGGTAATAATGTCAGTCTTTGGGAGCTTGCATTATGGTATTGTTGTAGTTGTTGTGGAATAGGAGGTAAAGGTGGTGGAACAAAACCTAGAAGAAGCTGCGGGATGTTTGGTGGAAACTGAGGGTACGGATGATTGGGCATGGGGACATGTGGAGCTTGAGGGTTTCCTTTGTTATTCCCTCCTCTCCATCCTAGAATCCAAGGATGGTGATACTGTGTAGACCAATTTTTCCAACTCGGTGAGCTCCACTGTTGTTGTTGTTGATAATAGGGTGGAACTTGAGGCTATATATTCAAGTATGTAGGTTGATTCCTAGGCTACCATGGCCTCCTAGGTTCATGAGAGTAATCCCTAGGATCCCTGCTTCTATATATGTCTAATAAACTAGGCAATGATGGGAACCTTTCAGTTGAGTTTTCCTTAGTACAGAAGCCACAAACCGAAATATTATCTAATGGGCATTCCCTTGAGGAATGCTTCCTCTTGCATCTTGGGAAAAACATGTTCATTGCTGCATTTTCATCCTCCTGTTTCTTTTTAATATTTAGGGTGTCCAACTAGGAACCTATTTTTCTTAAGATATCCATTTTGAAATACTCTAAGAGGTTCCCTATCTCCACCCTTGTGATACCACCTGAACTAATTGGTTTTAAGTTTCTAATATAAGGATCCCAAACATTCTTCCCTATTTTAGCTCTACTCCTCAAGTAATTCTTACACATTTCAAATATTTCAGAAAATGGTTTATGGGAGATGTCCCCTGATGCCATCAGGTTAAGTATCTCTAGGTATTCCTATGAAATTCCTTTAAGGAAAAGAGCCCTAAATACATCATCTGGAAGGTCATGGTATTTTGATTTCTATGAGATATAAGCAAACCGTTCCATATAATCCACGAGATTCTCATCCTCTAACTATTGGATTTTGAAAATATCATTCCGAGAATCCTTGGACTTGCAATAGTCTTAGTATTTCTTAAGAAATATATCTTTCATGGCTTCCCAAGACCCAATACTGGACTCTCCCAACCCCATGAACCATCTTAGTGTAGAGTCCTTGAGGGTGGTAGGAAAAAGTTTTAGTTTTTGGGCATATTGTAAGTAGTTGTAGCTCCTACACAAGATGTCGAACTAAAATAGGAAGGTATCTGGGTCTTCACTTCTTTTACCATAAAAGGTGGGCAGTGCCTAGAGTGGAATTTTTTTCATATTGACATTCTGTGTGGTGTCCAAAATTGGAAACCTGGAGGTGGTTTCGGTTTGGTTTCCAACTTCTTCTCCCTCCTCGTCTCTTACATTGTTGTGATCCTCCTAATCATCCATATTGGTTTGGTTTCCAAAAAGAGAGTACCCAAATGGTTTTGTCCTTGAAGATAACAAATTATCCCAAGGTTCTTTTCTAAGAAATGTATCCCTCTGATGGGAAGGTCTTCCTACTGCTTGGATGTCTGGGACTCTACTCGAGCCGGTTGAGATTATTGGTGCCAAAGTTTCTGTTTCAACTTGGGAAACAATTATGTTGGCTGAACTACCAAACAAAATATTCACCTGTTCAGGGTCTATGATGTCTACAAAGTTAGGATATCCTGATGGTGGTGAGAAAACAAAGGTTGTGTTGGTTGGTTCTACGGAAGGCTCGAGTGGTCTTGCCTCCTGTCCCACTATTATTGATGCTTCATTTTTTTGTTCTATAGTGCTCCCTGTTTTGGTCTCTTCAGAGACTGCTTTAGCTCTTTGGGTTGAGATAACCCCTACTTTTCGGTATCGTTATGCAGAGTTTATGAGTGGAGTGTACCTTCCCCCAAAAAGGTCAGAAGGAACCTTGGTCGAAAAGTTTGGTTTGGTTTTTATGTATCTTCCCTTTGGGTCCCTAGGTTTGTTCATGAAAGAAAACAAAAAAAACAAATACTATCATTGGGTTTGGGAGAACCTGCTATAACAGATGTGCAGGTTCTTAACTCTCATCTTAAAGTTCCCCTGCCACCAAACTAATGCTAAGGTTCATAAATGATCTATCTTCTAACTATTTCCTACCTTAAGACAACTCCCCAGAAACGACACCAGAAATGATGGGTGTTCTATATGCACTAAATCCCTCAATTAAATTGTCAACCCGGGGTAAGTAAACTTTGAGTTGTATCACTCTATGTGCCAAGGAAGAAAATCTAGAGGAAGTATGGTCTAACTAAGGAGATGGTCTATCTAAGGGTTAATCTACTTAAGCAATGACTCTTTCATTTTTACCAATTAGAAAACCATAATAATGAACTTGAACTATTTACCCTAAGCAGTTTCAAACAATGAATCGATGGATTATTCCTAAAGAAACAAATCAAACCCTACTTTGAACAAGTTAATATATTCAATCTAAACAACAATAGTAAATAAATTACTTTGATATTTTATCTTTAAGAAAATAAACAATCAAACAACTAACCTATCAAAACTACTCAGCAAGTAAACTCATCAAAACTATTCAACAAGTAAACTCTATTCTTAAAGCAAACTCATAATCATTTATATTCTTTAAAGGAGAAATATTAACCTAATTAATCAAAAGCATCATGACTGTATTCAGAAATTAGTCAAAACTACTCTTAATTTGCAATAACAAGAAACTCAAAGATGATGATTAAGTCTTCGGTGCCTAATAACATCAAGATGGCATCTGATTATTAATCATAGCTCAAGAGGGATTAATTCAATGTTGACTTCTACCGAGAAATAAAAAGTATGAATCAAGCAATCTAATGAAATCTTTGCCATCATAGAAGAAACATTAAATATACTGGAAATCCATGTGATCTCTAAATTTCATGCAAGAATCATCGATGATAAGAAAACACTCTTATACTAATTCAAACACACTCTTATACCAGCTCAAGTAAATTTACAATATTATAAACTTATGACTAAAATCTTTATTCAAATTCAAACTTCTAATTAAAATTGCAATTCAAATCTAGAACTGAGATTTCATAAATTAAACTAAGTTAATCCTATTATTAAAAGCTCAGATTGCTAACTAGAATGCTTGTAAAAACATAATCCAAAGTCTACTTCTATCCTAGCATAATAAAACAAGATTGATAAGCAAAATAGATCTATGAAAGAATAACTAAAGTGAGAATTAAATCAACTAATAAAACTTGCAATTATTTATCCATTGAAGTTGCAAAAGAAACTCTATCTAAACTGATCCTCTGTTTTAAAGACTACTCTGTTTTAACTTGCAGAAATTAATTTAACACTTTAACAAACTATCTAAGTTAGTAGCTTGCAATCCAGTAACTAAAAAATAAAAGACACAACATAACAAGTAACTATCTCCTACAAGCAACCTGCAAAAGGGAAATTAAACAATTAAATTGTAAACAACAAATACAACATTTAGAATTAAAAAATACATATAACAGAGAAATGAAATGAATTATAACTACACAACTAAAATACACAATCTATCTATCTAATTATTCACCCAGACCATTGGTGGTCCCCCTAGCAGGTTGTGGCTACTCCTCAACAGCAAATTGCAAGCTCAAATTAACACGGTTTTGTCATTAACTTAAAAACATAGTCTAAACATAAGTTTGTAGAGATGTGATGCAGGAGCATCTCAAATGAGCCAGCGCGGAGGCAAAAGACAGCTGGAAAAGCACTCAGCGCGAATTTTGAAAACATTTTAAAATATTAATGAAGTTGTCAAGTGGAGGCACACTTGTAAAAATGTAAACGGACCTTGAGCGATCCGCTCTCGTCCTTAGTAGGTAGAAGGCATTTATAGTAGTTAATGCAGGTAGATAGAATTAAATGTGTAGATTAGACAGTTTAGAGTGCAAGAGGGAAACACGATATAGACACCCTCATTGTGTATTGTAATATATGCATGAAGATTATGCCAATTGAGAGCATAAAAGAGAAGCAGGGAGATGTAGTGAGAATTCCATGTACAAGAGTTTTGGATTAATACAAAGAAGGTTTTGATTCAAATTCATGGTGTTCAATTATTCTTTGTGTATGCATCTTTGAATGTTTTACTCTTTCTATCATTCAATTGCTTTTATGCTATGTATGAATGATTTCTTGTTGAATGTTTGAAATCTGAGAGAGAGAGAGAGTAAGGGGAATGAGTTTCAATTGTTTCTCTATCTGAGTAAGAGTTCCTACAAGGAGTGCAGTTGAATTGTCCGCAAGGAGTGCGTTGACAAAGGGTTCAGAGTTTTGTCTCTGAAAGATCAGATAGGGTAGCTTTTGTTCTCATTCACTCAGAAGTGCAGTTGGGCACAAGAGCTGTGCAAGGAGTGCGTAGGCTGAGTAAAGTCTCAGAGTTGTGGACCTGAGCAAAGTATTGAGAGACTGCTGCTGTAGGTGTGTGCAAAGTCGAAGGGAATTCAACACTTGAAGGTGTTTGAAGGTTTCCGCAAGGAGTGCATGCAGGAGTTTTCTTTAAGACTCGAAGCCGTGGGAAAGCTTAGAAGGATTTGAACCTTCGAAGGAGTCGAAGGGAGGTAAGAGGCCAAGCACCTTGAAAGTTTGAAAGGAGGCGTAGCAATGTGGGACCATAGGAGGACAAGTTTTGCAGAGAGAGATACCTTGTTGAGTTTGTGCAGAGGTTCTTAGAGGAAGAACGGACGATCGAAATTCTCTGTGGATAATTTGCGAAGTCCCGTGAGCCGTTAGATCTCACGGAGGAGTAGAGAAGTTACCAAGAGTGCTTCAAAAGGTTCTAAGCTCAGGAGGAGTAGAGTCGTAGATCCAAGCCACAAGGGCCGTTGGATTTACATGGGGATTCCTATTTTGGGTTTTCGCGAGTGGAAGTCTCGAAATCGTTGCAACGGGGATCGCGAAATCACGAAACGCGAAGTCCCAAAAAGAACGGGAGGATTGTGTGGGCCACAGAAGAAAACAGAGTGGACAGGTGGCGCACTATCAACATGGAGTCAAACTCCATTAGCCATTTCGGGATTTCGTGGGGTAAAGACCCGAATTCTTTGCATTAGGATTCGCAATATCACGAAGTCTGAAGTCCCGACGGGTAAAAGGCAGTTGAAAAGTCAAAGCTTGCGAGCATATCGGGGGTTCGGTAAATCAGGATTCGGGAATCGAGGAGACGAGTTGCTCGACATCCCGACCGCTAAAATCGCGATAAGGAGAAATCCGAAATAGGGAGAGAAAGGGTTGGTGTTGACTGATTTTTGGGTTTCGGAGATAGAGAGACAAGACGCTTGACCACCGGATTCGTGGAAGTGCGAAGTTCGATTTCCCGAAGTATAAGGGGAAATTCTCGAAGTTGATTGTGGGTGTAGATTTCCCGAAAGGGAAATAGAAGATCCATTTTCGAGAGCTCTTCGGGCCAGTGTAAGGGAAAAGATCCTATGTGCGTGGACCTTCCGACCTGCGGGTTGATGAGGGAGTGTGGCATCAGTTTTGATATCAGAGCTCATAAAGTTTCTTTGCTTTCTGTAGCAGGGAAAAGGAGAATTCACCATGCCGCCAAGGAGAGGGACAGTCAAACACCCTATCCACCAGAGGATAGGGAAATGCCGAGAAGAAGAGGTAGGCAAATGACTGATCTAGCCATGGAGAGAGAGATGTGTGATCTACGAGCCAGACTCGAAGACATGGAGACAACAAAGAGACGTATAGTCAGTGATAGGGATCTTAGTGATTCCGAAAGTGAAATTGAAGTAGAACATGAAGAGGAAGTTGCAGCCGAAGATGTAGCAAACGAACGCTTGATTAGAGCTATTGCAATAATGGGTGCAAGAGAGAAAATGGACATTCCAGTTTATGAGGGAAACTTGGATGCAGAGGAGCTTCTAGACTGGATTAGAGCTCTAGACACATACTTTGACTATGAAGATGTCGAAGAAGACAAGAAGGTCAAGCATGCTGTCATGAGATTAAAGGGACATGCAACATTGTGGTAGGATGAACTACAAGCTGACAGGCGTTGCCAAGGCAAGCAGAAAATCAAAAGATGGGATAGAATGATCGTGAAGATGAAGGCGAAATTCATCCCCAGAGATTACCAGATCACTCTGTTTTGAAGGATGTAGAACTTGAGATAGAAGCTGATGTCAGTGAAGGAATACACTGAAGAATTTTACAGGCTAAACATCAGGGCAGGTCATTAAGAAAGTGATGATGAAAAGGTTACTAGATATATGAATGGCCTAAGATACGACATTCAGGATGAGATGAGCATGATAACCATCCGAACGGTGGAAGATACTTATCAGATGGCTCTAAAAGCTGAAGAGAAGCTGAGCCGAAAGCAAGGTCAAAGAGGCCGAGGCAGAAGTCATCCCAGAGGCAAATCAGTTGCCTAGGATAAAAACCAGAAGCCCAAAGAGGACTGGAAGAAACCTCAGACTCGAACTGAGAGAGGTGGAACCTCATAGTGAGGGCAATATGCTGAACAGAGAGGGCAGCATACCGAACAGAGAGGGGATTATGCTGACAATAATATTTTTCCTCGTACTAGAGGTAGAGGAAGAGGAAGAGGTGGAGTAATAACATGCTTCACATGTGGGAAGAATGGGCACAAGTCTTATGAGTGTCCAGATAAAAATAAAGAGAGTGGGGAGACTCACATCGCCGAAGCACAGAAGTGGGATGTTGAGGCAGAAGATGTTGAAGGTGGAAGATTGTTAATGATGTGAAAAGCTCTTTTGACACCAGAGAAAGAGGTGGAGAGTTCAGTCCAAAGAAACAGACTTTTCTGAACTGCTTGCAAAACCAAGGACAGGGTATGCAAGGTCATTGTGGACAGTGGTAGCACGGATAATGTCGTTTCTACCGAGATGGTGGAAAAGCTGGAGCTGGAGACGATTGGTCATCCAAGCCCATACAGAGTTTTGTGGCTACAAAAAGGACATCAGGTAACTGTCACTAAACAATGTTTAGTTGAATTTAAGATAGGAGGATATAATGATAAGATACCTTGTGATGTTATTCCCATGGATGTTTGTCATCTATTGCTGGGTAGACCATGACAATATGACAGGAATGTGATTCATGATTGGAGAATGAACACATACACCCTAGAGAAGAATGAGAGAACTCACATGTTGCTTCCAATCAAGGATAAGGAGGTGAAACCTGAAGTAAGCAACACTGTACTTCTCATGAGTAGGAAGGAACTTCTTATAGAGGTTAAGAAGAAAGAGGAACCGCAATTCATTGTGGTTAGGAAACCGAAAATTGTTTTGACCAGCACAAGGGTAGATGATTTACCAGAAGAGATCCAGGAGCTGCTGGAAGAATTCGCTAACATAGTAGTGGACGAAATACCTCATTCATTGCCACCGATCAGAAGTGTGAGTCATCATATTGATCTCATACCAGGAGCCAGTTTACCAAACAAAGCCACGTATAGATTGACACCACAGGAGAATGAAGAGGTCAAAAGACAATTCCAGGATCTGTTGGACAAAGGTTTGGTCAAAGAAAGCTTGAGTCCATGTGTTGTTCCAACATTACTCAGTCCGAAGAAAGACGGAGGCTGGAGGATGTGCACTGACTCAAGGGCGATCAACAAGATAACCATAAGGTACAAATTCCCATTGTTGAGGATGGATGATCTGATGGATTGCTTGAGTGGAGCAAAATTGTTTTCAAAGATTGATTTGAAAAGTAGTTATCATCAAATCAGCATGAGAGAAGGTGATGAATGGAAGACAGCATTCAAAACCAATGAATGACTTGTTATGCCATTTGGCTTAACAAATGCACTGAGTACCTTCATGAGGTTGATGAACGAAGTCTTGAGGGAGTTCATCGAAAAATTTGTCATTGTGTATCTAGATGACATACTGATTTTTCAGTAAGACAGTGGCAGAGCATATGAAACATTTGGCTACAGTGATGCAGAGGTTACAGCAGGAGAAGCTGTTGATAAACATGAAGAAATCCTTATTCATGAAGACAGAGCTCATTTATCCGGGGTTTGTTATTTCTGCAGATAAATTGAGGATGGATCCAAATAAGGTAGAGGTAATAAATAATTAGCCATCACCGAAGAATATATTTGAGGTGAGAAGTTTTCACGGACTGGCTAGTTTCTACCGAAAGTTCATCAAGAATTTTAGTGGGATTAGTGCACTAATGATGGACATAGTGAAGAAAAGACACAAGTCTTTTCACTGGACAGAAGAAGCTGAAAAGAGTTTTAATCTGTTAAAGAGGAAAATCACGGAACAACCAATTTTGGTGTTGCCGGATTTCCAAAAGACATTTCAAGTGAAATGCGATGCAAGTGGGTTTGCAATAGGGGCAGTCCTGAGTCAAGAAGACAAGTCGATAGCATACTTCAGCGAGAAGTTGAACGAAGCGAAAGTGAAGTACTCCACTTATGGCAAGGAGTTTTATGCTATCATACAGGCATTGAAAAAATGGAGGCATTATTTGATTCCGAAGGAGTTTGTATTATACAGTGACAATCATGCATTGCAGTTTGTGACTCAACATGAGAAGTTGAATCAAAGACATGTTAAATGGGTTGAATATATGCAAAATTTTTATTTTGTGATTAAACATATTTTTGGTACTGCTAACAAAGTTGTTGATGCTTTGAGCAGGAAGTGTTTTCTATTGCAGGAGTTCAGAGTCAAAACATTGGGTTTTGGTGATCTCAGGGACATGTATAGAGATGCTCTAGATTTTAAGGAGGCGCATGAAGCAACTGAGAATCCAATTCTCAGAGATAGAAGCCAATGGACATAATACATGATCCAGGAAGGATTACTGTTTAAAGGTAATCAACTGTGTATTCCAAAATGCTCCATGAGGGAGAATTTGTTGAAGGAGAAACATAGTGGAGGATTGGCCAGGCACTTTTGTCATGACAAGGCGTTCACAAAGTTGAATGAGTCATATTTTTGGCCGGGAATGTGAGCAGACGTCAATATATTCATAGACAGATGCAGGATTTTCCAGCATTCAAAAGGAAGGAGACAGAATGCTAGATTTTATCAACCATTACCCATACCTGAGAGGTTGTGGGATGCAATCAGCATGGATTTCGTATTGGGGTTGCCAAGAACACAAAGAGGATTTGACTCAATATTTGTGGTAGTGGATAGATTTTCCAAGATGGCACACTTCATTCCATGTCAGAAAACCAGTGATGCAACTCACATTGAAAATCTGTTTTTCAAAGAAGTCATTCGACTTCGTGGCTTACCAAGGAGCATAGTTTTGGATCGAGACACTAATTTCATAGGACACTTTTGGAGGACCCTATGGAAGAAGTTGGGAATTAAATTATCATTTAGTTTGTCTTATCAACCTCAGACGGATGGACAGACAAAAGTGGTAAACAGAAGTCTAGGAGACTTGCTGAGAAGCCTGGTGGCAGAACACCACAGCCAGTGGGACAACATATTACCACAGGAGGAATTTTTTTATAACGACTCAGTTAACAGAAGCATAGGGAAGATTCCATTTCAAATTGTTTATGGCATGCAACCGAGAGGAATTTATGAATTGAGGGATTCAGAACAGACTGCGACTAGGAGTGCTAGTGCAGAAGATTTCGCAGAGGCGATGAAGGAACTTCATAGCCAGGTGAAGGAATGGTTGCAGAATTCAAGTGAGGAATATAAGCGCAGAGCAGATCAACAAATGAGACAACTTCATTTTGAGGTTGGTGATTTGATTCTGGCACATTTGAGAAAGGAAAGGTTCCCGAGAGGAACATATAATAAACTGAAGATAAAGAAAATCAGACCATGTAAGATCTTGAAGAAATTTGGGGCAAATGCTTACGAGATTGAATTACCAGATAGGATCAGAATTTCTCCGATATTCAATATCTCAGATTTGTACCCATATGAAGCTGAGGAAGTAGGGATGGAAAATGAACAGCCATAGGTCCAGTGGATAAAGCAGATGCCAGTTGTAGAAAAGCCGCAGATGGAGCACATACTGGACAAAAGAGTGAGCAAAAAGACTAGGCGAAAGCAATACTTTGAGTATTTGGTCAAGTGGAAGGGCCATCCAATTGAAGACGCCATCTGGGAGAGCGAAGAAGAAATACAAAGGCATGGACGGACCATACGCGAGCTCATGGACAGGAGCCCATGAAAATTTTCAAGCAAGGGCGTATGATGCAGGAGCATCTCAAGCGAGCCAGCGCGGAGGCAAAAGACAGTTGGAGAAGCACCCAACGCGATATTTGAAAACGGTTTAAAATATTAATGAAGTTGCCAAGTGGAGGCACACTTGTAAAAATGTAAATGGACCTTGAGCGATCCGCTCTCGTCCTTAGTAGGTAGAAGGCATTTATAGTAGTTAATGCAGGTAGATAGAATTAAATGTGTAGATTAGATAGTTTAGAGTGCAAGAGGGAAACGAGATATATACACCCTCATTGTGTATTGTAATATATGCATGAATATTATGCCAATTGAGAGCATAGAAGAGAAGCAGGGCGCTGTAGTGAGAATTCCATGTACAGGAGTTCTGGATTAATACAAAGAAGGTTTTGATTCAGATTCATGGTGTTCAATTATTCTCTGTGTATGCATCTTTGAATGTTTTACTCTTTTTGTCATGCAATTGCTTTTATGCTATGTATGAATGATTTCTTGTTGAATGTTTGAAATCTGAGAGAGAGAGAGTAAGGGGAATGAGTTTCAACTGTTTCTCTATCTGAGTAAGAGTTCTTGCAAAGAGTGTAGTTGAATTGTCCACAAGGAGTGCGTTGACAAAGGGTTCAGAGTTTTGTCTCTGAAAGCTCAGACAGGGTAGCTTTTGTTCTCATTCACTCAGAAGTGCGGTTGGGCACAGGAGCCATGCAAGGAGTGCGTAGGCTGAGTAAAGTCTCAGAGTTGTGGACTTGAGCGAAGTATTGAGAGACTACTGTTGCAGGTGTGCACAGAGTCGAAGGGAATTCAACACTTGAAGGTGTTTGAAGGTTGCCGCAAGGAGTGCGTGCAGGAGTTTTCTTTAAGACTTGAAGTCGTGGGAAAGCTTAGAAGGATTTGAACCTTCGAAGGAGTCGAAGGGAGGCAAAAGGCCAAGCACCTTGAAAGTTTGAAAGGAGGTGTAGCAACATGGGACCGCAGGAGGACAAGTTCTGCGGAGAGAGATACCTTGTTGAGTTTGTGCAGAGGTTCTTAGAGGAAGAACGGACGGTCAAAATTCTCTGTGGAGAATTCGCTAAGTCCCGTGAGTCGTCAGATCTCACGGAGGAGTAGGGGAGTTACCACGAGTGCTTTGAAAGGTTCTAAGCTCAGGAGGAGTAGATCCGTAGATCCAAGCCACAAGGGCTGTTGGATTTACACGGGGATTCCTATTTCGGGTTTTCATGAGTGGAAGTCCCAAAATCTTTGCAACGGGGATCGCGAAATCAAGAAATGCGAAGTCCCGAAAAGAACGGGAGGATTGTGTGGGCCACAGAAGACAACAGAGTGGATAGGTGGCGCACATCGACACGGAGTCAAACTCCATTAGCCATTTCANTTGCAACGGGGATCGCGAAATCACGAAACGCGAAGTCCCGAAAAGAACGGGAGGATTGTGTGGGCCACAGAAGACAACAGAGTGGATAGGTGGCGCACATCGACACGGAGTCAAACTCCATTAGCCATTTCAGGATTTTGTGGGGTAAAGACCCGAATTGTTTGCATTAGTATTCGCGATAACCCGAAGTTCGAAGTCCCGACGGGTAAAAGGCTGTTGAAAAGTCAAAGCTTGCGAGCGTATCGGAGGTTCGGTAAATTGGGATTCGGGAATCGAGGAGACGAGTTGCTCGACATCGCGACCGCCGAAATCGTGATAAGAAGAAATCCGAAATAGGGAGAGAAGGGGTCAGCATTGACTGGTTTTTGGGTTTTGGAGATAGAGATACAAGACGCTTGACCACCGGATTCGTGGAAGTACGAAGTCTAATTTCCCGAAGTATAAGGGGAAATTCTCGAAGTTGATTGTGGGTGTAGATTTCCCGAAAGGGAAATAGAAGAGCCAGTTCCAAGAGATCTTCAGGCCAGTGTAAGGGAAAAGATCCTGTGTGCACGGACCTTCCGACCTGCGGGTTGAGGAGGGAGTGTGGCATCAAGATGTCTCAATTACACGAAAAAATGTATTCTTAAATTCGTGTCTTGCAGTCTGGCCATTACTGGTGGTATTTATAACAATTACAGTTCGAGAGGTCGACCACCGAAAGGGTCGACCTCCTCTAAAAATGGTAAATCACATTAAATGCACTCTAACAGTCTTTGGTTTCTAGAAACTGAACGAGCCACTCAACAATTAGTATAACTGCCTAGTATGAGATGTCAATAGCTTAGTAGTTGGAGGCCATGTGGGGGAACAAAACCCAGGTCACTGATTCTCCCAACACGGGCCACCAATACGCCAACCTCCAACTCGCCTACGCTCCAAGTGCTAGATCGTGTGTCGGATGAAGTGTCAGATGAAGTATCAGATCATGTGTCGATCGAGTTACCGGATGGAGGCTCAGACTGTGAATTCACCCTATTACACATAGATCACACATTAGATCCTTATAAACATCAAATCAAATCAAATTTAACTTAAAGCCATTGCAAAACATTGATTTCGCATACCTGTGATAAATCCATGCGGAATTGATACAAAATCCTTTGAAACTTCTTCAAAATGGTTAATAACACATATAATACCGGTGCAAAAAGGATTCAATCATCACCACAAAAAAATCAAAATACGAGCCCAACAATGGTTATGGGTGAATGATGAGAATAAAGGAAGCCATTGTTCATAGTTGAAATCCTTGGTTCCCAACTCTAAATATTCCCTTGTTTACTCTAGAGTATTAAAGGGAAAGAGGATTTATGGAGGGATGGAATGGAAAAGAAGGGGACTTATTTCCTTGTGTTGTGGAGGTCGAGAGGGAAGAGTGTTGCTAATTGAAATATGATTGTTGTGCTTTAGAGATTTGAAATTAGGTCTATGAGAAATTTTGACCACTTAATGGGATCTCACCCTTGTGAATTCACAGTGCCAACTAGAGGGAGACCTCTACGATAAAAAGCCTATGGATAGGAAGAATGTTCTTTGTTTGTAGCCAATGGGTGGGGAATTATAATCGAGATGAGTATTATTTCATGCTATTGTTGTTATTATTTCTTGTTATGTACTTCTGGTATGAGTTAATGATGATAATGAATATGTGGGCAAAACAATATTCACTTGCAAATCAATCTAGAATGCATCAATGGATTATAATTATATTTTCTTGTATGTAATGGGAATTGCATTTGAAAGTTTTTGCATGTTATCCATGTGTTTTTATATAAATTAGTCATCATCATTACATTAATTCTACATTAGAATGCATGAGTAATGTGATTGGTGGTTTTTGGAGTACGCCATCCGTTCAACATTAGGGAAAAAGGGGGGTTTATGGGAACGCCTAGATGAGAATGGGGGAAACAAATGAGGTTTAATATGGCATGAATTTGGTATAAATGATTGGGAGTCTCTTGTATTCTTCATGGTTTTGGGACTTTTATTATGTTGGATGTTTTTTTCCTAACTTATAGTTGTTGTGGCTTCGATGGTTTATTGTGTTTTGGAGCTCTCTAATTGTGGTTTCTTAAAGTATTTTTTTTTAGACTCTAAAAAGATTTGTCCTATAATTACTCAAGTAATTTTGTCCCATTTGAAATTATGTTATGCTAGCATTGTTGGGTATTCCTGGAATTAGATAACATCTTCTTATAATAAATGAATGACTATTTAAAATTTTAAATTGTTTTTACAATCGATACCTAAAAGGAATCACAATGAGGTTTATGTTTGCATTCAAGATTGAAGATATTTCGTTGCAACAAGTCCTAGGTTTGGTTGTTGTTCCATTGAGGTAAGCATTGAAGTTGCTCTTTTATGTGAATGTAGTCAAACTCACCTTTATCATTGCATCTTTGGAAACCTATCCATGGTTGTTTAAGATATTTGGCATGTAGGAAATGAACATTATGTTGAGTTTTCAAGCTATTGATAGACATTGTGGTTCTTGTAGATTTTTCTTTCTTCAATGTCATACTTTTTTAATACTAAATTCATTAGAATAATAATTTCTATATTCATGTTTGTGCCACCATGGGTCTCATTTTGAAAGAGACTTCTAAACCCCAAGGTTTTGGGAAATTACATTGTTATTCTTATATTAGTGTCATCATTATTAGTAATCTTATTAGTTGTAAATGAACCCTTTATCTCCCATTGTTATAACGTCTTTTTCCACCTTGGTAGCTAAGATGCATATGATTGGCCATTATCCCTCCATATTCCCCCTTTTTGCGGCTTGGATCATCCCAAAACTCTGCAAGAAAACCTTCCTAGCAATCCACTCACTCCCTATGCTCAGGAAAGGTGTGATTACTCTCCCTTTTCCGTCAAGAAAGGTGCAAGCGCATCTCAATGTACCCCAAAAATATAAAAATTCATAAACAATTATGCACTTCTAAGTGGAGTTTACAAGAAAACTAATTTTGTAAATCCATAAACTCATGGAAAAACAGTCTTAACCACTTTGAAATGGTATAAAAGAGACCCAAAGGAAGGAGAAAAAACAATCACTATTATTCTGTCAAAGTAATCACCCTGCCCCAAGAAACGAGCCATTGTATTCCCAAGGTTTTTGTGACATGCATTTCCCAAGAAATGTTTGTTTCCTTAAATTCATCTCCCATTTGCTTCCCTTGGGTACAAGATCCCTTGATCTTCCTCATATTCACAAGGATAAGAACAATAGAGGTGGTGTTGTCCTGAGTGGCCCTGAATTGGAGGAATCCAAATGACGATTATGGATGGGGACAACAGTAGAATCATGTATACTTGTTTGTATTGTTGTTCTTAATTATAAAATGAATATCTCTCTTCTTTCCCTCCCCTAAATTTTGAATTGTTCATGTTGAATTCAATATCCATTTAGTGTTTAGCAGAGGAATTAATTTTCTCTATTAAGTTAGTTAAGGTAGTTATTTTATATTCATTTTCATTTATGTCAATAGTCTTGAGGAAGGTTTCTTCTTTCTAGATATGTAAGTTTGTAATCTGAGGTAGGAGAAAGGATAGTTAGAGTGATGAAAATTGACCAAGATTGTTTCCAATCCGTCACTAAAACCAGGTAAGTCCTCTCATAACTACCTGATAATTATTGAAGGATTATCATAGACTATTTTAGGGAAAGATTTGCATTGTTCTTTGAATTTTCTCCATTATAGTCAGCCCTAGCTATAAGAAAGTTTATTTCCACAACATAATTGGTGACTCCACTAGGGATAACTCCTAGAGTTATTCTCAATAATATTTTCTTAGCTTATTTCCTGTCTTAGGTTTACGTTTCTCTGTCATTTTCCAGTGTGCATTGTGTGCTTGTAGTTTCATAGGTTATTCTGCGACAATTTTTTTTAGGGTTTTTTAAAGGATTTTAACCTCTTACAAGACACACCCACTCTTTTCCTTTAGTTACAGAGAGATAACTCACTAGTTTCCTTCAAGAAAGGAGCAAGTACTCACTTATTTCCTTCAAGAAAGGCATGAGTGACTCCCGTGAGTGATTGTTTCTCATTTCCATTCCTCTCCCTCCTTCTTGGGTGCTACATCCTTGCTTGTTTTCCTTCCAGTGCCTATGTGAAGTAGTTTATAGTTGAAAATTACTTGCTTGATTTCATTTTAGCCTTCATTATCATTGAAAGAAAAACTGAAAATAATTTAGGTTCATTTGAAATAAAAAAAGTTTTTTTTTTTTTTGTCACGATCTAGAAAGAATTGGTCATGCTTTATGCTTGCTTGAAATTAAATACATTGAAGGATAAGTGTGGAGTTTTTTTCCAATGTTCTTAAAAGTTTCTTTCTACAAGAGTCTCAAAAACACCATAAACTGCATTTCCATAACCTTTGATTAATTAATAGCCACCTAAAATAAACACATAACTAAAATCAACTAGATTCTTTTCTTTGTAGAAAAATCAATAACAATTTAGGATTTAGGGCCTTGGAATAATCTTGGAGAGTAAATTCTAGAAGGTAGTGAAACCTAAAACTAGAGTTGATTAAAGAGTGTGAAACCCAGTAATAGCAAGAAGCACTTGTTGGGAAAGCACCTTTAACATATGTGTTAAGCACGAGGTCTTATTAAGGTAGGCTGAGGTGATATACCCTTCTTCGCTTAATTTGGTGTATGTTGGATTACTATGAGTACAGTGGTTTCCAAAGTGTCAATTCCACTGGGTGACAACACTTTTGGGAGTTTTGGGCTTTGTTTTCTTGCCCATCTATGTGATCCCAACCCACGACTATTCCACCCCTTCATCGATTGTGAATTGGTAACCTTAGTGGATTTTCCTAGGATTTCAAACATGTAACTACGAGTGGGAAGTCCTCACAATACCTAAGGAAGATGATTAATATTTGTTTCATCTCCTTTGGAGGGTGCATGTCTTCTTGTAACACTCCATTTTTTATCCCTATGACTAGAATTTATTTTGTAAGTGTGACTTAGGCTAGTGAGCTAGTAAAGTTAAAAAGGGGCCAGAGTGCCTAGGAAATGTAATGCTTTGAACATATTAATAAATGCATCTTGGCTGCAATATGGGAAAGGAAAAAAGAGATAGGGGGATATGATTCCACGATAGAGGGGGCTAAGGGGGATAATTTTTTTTATTATATTTTATTTATCCATCTTTTTTTTATTTGAGGAAGTGGTTACATTAGCTTCTTGGGGGGCAGGCCATGTGGTTCTTGATTTCTAAGTAAATATATAAACCACTCTTTGTGTTGTTTGGGGATTCACTCTTACACTCTTTCCTTGGTTTCTTCTTGATTCACTCTTGCTCTTTCATGTGCACTTGGTATGAGCATGGAAACAGATGGATGGAGGTAGAGATTCATTGCTAGATGGATGTGAGGAATTATTGATCATTCCAAGAGGGAATGGATGCATGTGTGCATGAGCTTGATGGTAGTTTTAAAAGAATTGTCCATACTTGAGAATCCTTGTAGTTTCCAACATGGATATTTCCTTAGCAGTAGTACTGGAGCCCTAGAGAGAAAAAGAACAGCTTGAGGGAATGCATGGCAGAGAAAAGGGTTCATTTCTTTGGGTTGTGTAGGTTGGAGGGGAAGAGGAGATGGAAATTAGGATTGTTGTGTGGTTGGGAAAACATGAGATCTTGTTAGCTAACTAGTGTGTTTTTAGATTTGGTGTAGGACCTGTCCTTGTGGATTCATAGTCATGGCTCACGGGTGACACTATTGTTGAGAGTGAATGAACAACAATGTCTATGGTTGGAGGGAACATCCTTGGTCTATAGCCAGTTGGTGAATGGTTCAATTAATGGTAAGTGTTTTATGTGTTTCTTATATATGTATAATCTGTTGTGTATTTATTTATCTCTGAGATGTATTTTTGTGTGCATGCTTGTTGGTTATTGTTGTGCATGGAATGTTGTTCATTTATTGGATGGTTTATCATTTTCTTGTTGGTTGCATGTGTTGAATCCATGTTTATTGATGTTAAAGAATGGGAAAAAAAATTGTAATAAGTCTAAGAGGGTGAATCTGAGAGTACCTCAAGAAACTGGTATGTTTCAAATCTGTATCCAGGAAAATCATTTTAGTATTTGTTGTATTGGGTATGTTACAAGTTATCCTCAAAGCAGTCTTGGAGATTGTTTTTTGGTAGTGTGGCCCAACCTGGTGGCTGGGTATGTTACAGAGTGGTATTAGAGCTTTTGGTTCAAACATTACGCTGGTCTGGGTTGAAACAAGTGCGATTTGGGAAACTCTGTTGTTACAAAATTTGGTTTGAATGAATTTGGGGAGAAATGGTGGAAAATTAGAGAAAAAAACCCCAAATTCGTTAGTAGATATGAGTTTAAATTATTCAATATTGACTAAGAAGTTTAATGGAGTCAATCTGTAGAGTTGGAGAATTAATTTCGACCCACAAGGTTGAAAGTTTGAGTTTGAATGGTCGTTGTAGCATTGGGAAGAGTCTGATGAATTGACGACTGAGATCATGTTCGATCTCAATATTGTGGGGCTAAATATATGCATTATTAATTCCAAAAATTAAATTATCAACCATGGAGTCTTAGACTTAGAGGTGAAAGCCTAGGAAATGTAGGATTGGAGCCTAGTCTAGCCTATTGTTGAAAAATCACTCTTTAATGCAATAAATGAAACAGGGAAGCAGGAATGAATTCAATTGACAGGAAATAAACTAATCACCTTGGGATGAATCCCATCACGGGGAGGCCAGATCTCACTATTTAGACCCTTAATATCTCCTTTGGTGATTGAAGCTATGTGAACTTAAAATGCAAGGAGCCAAAGTACAAGAAATAAAACCAAGTTCGGGAAATAAAAGGGAATTAAACTACTAGAAAACCAAATTAAAGAAAACTAGCTAAAGAAAAACATAATCAAATAATTAGGATATGATATCTAAATTCAAACTATATAAAATAATTTTCCTCAAAATGATACAACCAAGAATGGAAACTGAAGTTATAGATATGGGTCATGAAGTGCAATAAACAAAAATCAGAAATCAAATGTGGAGTGCAGGAACAAAGTACAGTGCAGGAACAAAATGCAGTGTAGGAACAAAATGCATTGCAGGAACAAATTGAAAGAACAGAATGCAGTGTAGGAACGTAGTATAGAAACAGAGTGAAATGCAGGAATGTTGAGTGCATTGGTGCATGAATGTTGAGTATGTTGGTGCACGAATGTTGAGTGCAAGAACAAAATGCAATTTGAAACAATACATGGAGTTGACACATTATGATGAGATGTTTTAAACATAGGTGTACCGATCTAAGATTAATTTACTGAATTAAACATGTCACAATAGGAAGGCTAATATACATAAATCAAATTCCAATTATGTGAGATTAAATAAAAACAAAAACTAGAATTGAAATCTACAAACATAAATGTAAAATACTAATCTAAAGACAAACATAAATAGTTCATACCAAAGGATGGGGGACCTCCAAACTTGGCCTGCACTGTGGAAGATATCTATAGTACTAAATAATGATATACGCCATATACAGGAACATCAACTCTTTTATTTCATCAAATTCAGAAAATTACAAGTCTCTTACAATCTTGGCATTGTCATGATAACACCCTAATCTCCATTACAAAATAATTCCCATAATGATAATGGATCTCTATCAAAACTCTATTAGGATTATTTATACATGAAATCAATGGAGGAATAGATGAAAACCGAATTCCCCAAACTAAAAAAAAAAACAAATTTGATAATTTAGGAAAAAATCACAAAATCTGAGTTTTATAGTGATTTGGGAAAATTCAAGTTAGAGATCCACCCATATCTTCGAAACTAGTTCAAATTTTGAAAATGTTTTTTCCTACTACTCAATTTTCCACCTTCTTGACAAAACCCATATCTTATAATTTTGATATCTTCCTTCATATGCATGGAAATCGAGGCACAAGTTGGTACCAAAATTATGTAGGATGTTGGTATCATAATTTTGTAGGATGCTGGTACCAGAATTCTGTAGAACCTTCCTAGTACCGGATTGAGTATCAGACTATTGACTATAACATTTTTCTTAGAGAAAACAAAATTAGTAAACCATTATTGATAAAACCATGCTAAAATCATATTTAATCATTAAAAATACAACAAATCATTAATAATTAACCACAAGGTAAAATGAATACATTTTAGTGAAAATTGGTAATATAATGGTTATGAAATATGTGGTAAGTACATAACATGGCTTGTGAATGATGGTTTTATATGGTAGAACATATGGCATATTTGGAGCTCAACATAGATCAACGACCAAAATTCATCCTTGAAAAATTTACAAAAATTCTAATGTTTTCAAATTTTGGCAAAGTTACCAGATCAACAACTAAGATTCATTTTAGGGAGTTTGAAAAATGGATCATATTGACGATCTGGATTCATTTCAACCTTTAGGAGGTTGGATTCAATCAATGGTTAAGATCATATTGGATGGGAGATCGACGATCCATATTTGTTGGGAATTGGTTGAAAATTTTCTAAGTGTTAGAGTTTTCAAAGGAAATGGCCAATGGGTCGATGAGCCGACGGTCAGGTCATCTGGATTGGCGAAGTATTTTTTGGTCGTCCAAGGAAAATGGTCAAATATCAAGTCGGTCGGATTGGAAAAGTCTTTTTTTAGTCATCCAAGGGAAATGGTTGACAGGCTGATGGGTCGATGGTCGGGTGTCGGTTGACTTAGCAAGGTGGTCAAGTCAGTGGATTTAGAAAAGTGTTCTGATTAATTAAGAGAAAGCGTTGAGGGTCGATGAGTCGATTGTCAGGCATCGATCGAGTTGGAGAAGTGTTGGATCATCCAAGATAAATCACCGATGACTGATGAAGGAAAGAGGGTGATGACGTTTCATGCCACATCATTAGTCATGTTTCATGCCACATCATCATCCATGTGCAATGCCAGATCATCCAAAATCCCATGATAGAGCCAAAATATCATGATAGCTACATGTCATGCCACGTTAACATCCACATGTCATTCCATGTAGGAAAATAAATGGTTGATGACTCATGGTCGGGTCGGTTGAATTGGAGAAGTGTTTTTTATCAATCCATAGGAACAGTCGATGGCCATGGGCTGATGGTTAGGTCGAATGAATTAAGAGAGTGTTTCATCCACTAATGAATATCATCGATGAACAATAGCTAGAGATCGAGTCACGAGGTTCAGATATGTGTTGCAATCGGTTTCTAGGGAGAAGTTTCGACAATCGACGGTCGGGTAGATAGTTTGGACAATATACACAGATCAACGGTCCAAATCACTTTTGATTTGAGATTGGCGATGCAGATTTCCACATAGGAAAGACTATCCATCAGTTTCAAAACTAAATAAGATTAAGTTAGATTGAGATGAAACTTATGGGTTTTGTCCACAAAGAGGATATATACAAAATTTTTAGAGATGACCATTTCCCATTTCTTCTTGGATTTGTTAGAAATTGCAAAATAGTGGTTTTTAAAGATCTGGGTCCAGATCATTGGCAGAGATCCAGATTACGCTAAAAATTTTAGAGAGAGTCCAAAAACAAGACATGGAAATAATACATGAGAGAACTAAATAAATTATAAGTGGATTGAAATGGGGATGCTAAAATAGAACAACATCCACTATTTCGGGCCACTTTTTGCAGATTTTTGATATTTTAAGAGGAAATGTGACCCTAGATCACAAAAATGGAAAATTTTATTTACTCGACATTTTATATAATCATTAATAAAAACAACTTTGGTTTATTGGAATTTTTCCACAAGTGCACAGATTGAGAGATATTCAATTTTGCTAAAAATTCCAAGTCTCGAAAAAGGGATGAAAAAGGACAAGCATTTTTTTACTTGAGCATCAGATTGAAATTATGAGAGTTGTTATGAATTATATGTCACTATTATTATCTATGTATATGTTAGATTAATATTGTTTGATACTGATAAGGGGAGTGAATATGTATTTTCCTTTTCCACAACTTAAAACCACTTCATTATTAATTTTATCAAATCAAAACAAATGATCAATAGAAAGGTACACTACACAGAATTTTAACTTGGAAAAACCAAAAAAAAAACAATGTTCTTATTATTTTTAATAAAGATTACATTTAATTTATGAGCTCCAACTCAAAGGAAACACCAATTACCTATTTTACTAGCACCAACTAGAAGGAGGTTGCAATCCCTCTGGATTTTACTAGCATTGACTAGAAGGAAGCACCAAATCCCTTGTTTCTTTAGCTATAATTGAAAATATGTTGCAACACCTTGGTTTACCAGCTTCAACTAGAAAGAGGATACAACCTCCTTTGCACATTCCAACCTTCCCTAACACCACCCAACCTCCCTTTTTATGATAAGTACTTCAATATTCAAATATTTATAATCTTCTTTGTCTTCAACTGCATATCTTCATTTACTTTCTTAGTGTATGACACTATTATTGATCTTTAGATTTCAATCCTAGAGACACACCCTATTTCAACAATAATTTATGTTTATATAGTCTTCCAATGATCATGTACAACTGAACAATTGCACCTCTTCAATAAAGGAATGTATCTCTTCATTATAAGTATGTTCCTTTTCAATATAAGATATTAATTATATTATTTTAATTAATACAATGGAAATGAACCATTGTGTCTTTTAGATCATTTAGTCATGTTTTCAATTGGGTCAATAGATTTTCAATATCATGATTTAATTCACTTTTACCTTACCATAGCTAAATACCACCATGGTTTTCAAATACCATGTGCTCTTTCACTTTTCCCTTTTTCTTTAACTCCACTTTCACTTTTACCTTTTTCTTTAATCCAATTTCACTTTTACCTTTTTCTTTATTCCACTTTCATATTTACTCCTCTTTTACGTCAACTCCACTTCCACCTAACTTTTCAACTTTTGTTATTTATTAAAGTCATATTTATATTTAGTCCACTTTCATTTCCACTTTTGAATAAACTATGTTTCCACTTAAATTTTCTACTTTTGTATTTATTAAAGTGATACCAAGGTAACATTTATATTTAATCACTTACGAACCTTTGACATATATTTTATCACTTACTAACCTTTGAAATCAATAACAATTTATTCAACAATTGACTACCTGAATGGATCTAACCATTGGTGGTTGCTAGAAATTGTTTGGGTTTGAAGGGTCATACAACTTCGGCCTGGAAAAAATGATGACCAAAACTTGCTACGAAATATCGACTACTGTGTTGATCTGATAGACTCAAGGGTTCTCAGTGTTGCATCAAAAAATTCCCCTTCGACTACACTCTAAAATGATAGTGTATGAGAAAGTATGCAAGAGGGAGACTCATCAGTATCCATTCTGTTCATCATGATCATGTCTCAATAGAATATATAGTCACCAGGACAACTCGACTCGACCAGTGTAGTAATTGAAATTGTCTCATTCGTTTTTTTTTCATTCTTTTATTCTTTCAAAGAACTCTACCAGAGGATCCCTTATATTCTGGTAGTACACCACGTTCCTGTAACTCGATATTCCTGTAGATTTTACTGCAGTTCCATGTCATAATCCACTATGGTACTTTTTGTCTTCATGTTGACATCAATTCCAACATGATATTTCCATTAGTATCATACAAAAATTTCTCTAGTTCTTGACATATTTTCTTCTGCAGTTGATAGAAGTTGGTCTTTCAATAAAATTACACTAGTTGAGGAAATGAAAAAATAGGGTGAAAATGGATTTTTCGAGAAGCCATAACTTTTATCTTAGAGATCAGATTGGGGAATAAGAATAGTAATTGGAAAGCTCCTTCATAGGATAATAACCTAGAATTACTAGAATTGGAATAAATATGATATAATTCTTCATGGAATGAGCAGAAAAAAAGGACATGCGACATTAATTGACAAAATTTCTATAATATGTATCATTCTAAAAAAAAATGATTGCTTGCACACTTTGCAGAATTAGATGTATAATCAGATAAATTCAAGCCTAGGATTGGATATCATAGTCATGGAAGCATGGCAGAGCTTGTAGAAGTTGGTTGAGGCAATAAAGAGCTACAAAGAAAGTAATGGAAAGTGGATAAATAACCCAAGAAGAGTGGAAGAAAATAATTATTAGTCAACTGCTACAAAATATAAATGAATTGCAAGAACAACGACAAGAATCCTCATATGGAACATGAGTCCAACGGGTGAAGAATGTCATTAATGGGCATAGAAAGGAAAATTAAGAATCCATAGCATTGAAGGTAGAGGTGTAGATAGTTGCAAGCTTGATCTAAAAGAGAGTAAGGAGCTTAGGAGGTGATGTGTGAATCATATCTATGTGCCGAGAACAAGATTTCCTGGGAAGGATTTGCTAGCTATGACTTAGATACCTTGTCTAAAAGTACTCAAAGCAAGAAATCCACTTTTGATATCATAGTTTGCAATGGAAGCAGGATATAGTGCAAAGAAATCAAGGATATATTAATGAAGGTTCTTTCACTTGAAAAGTGCCACTGAATGAAAATTGGCTTCCATTGGGAATGTCTTTGAGTGTGAAAAGTATGGATTCACAGGGAATTGTTAAATGAATTAATCCAATGGACATCTAGAAGTAATAGCAGGGATGTGAAATGGTTATGGTTAATTTGATTCAAGGAGGTTGTGGTAGTCGAGTGACGAAATGTTGTGAGCTACCTCATTCCAAGGTGATGGAATGTTCCATAAGGGTAAAGTTTGGATATGATTTCCTAAAAGAATATTATACAAATAGAACAAATTGGTTGGATTGTAGAATGGCTAAGTGGAACTTGGTTGGAAAGTGTTCAAACTAGGGAACAATAGTGCAGATGAGAAGAATGGGAGCACACAAGGAAACAAGGATCTGAAGAAATTCAAGGAAAACCAACTACAACATAAATAAATAAATAAAAATTAAGTGAATTGAAACAAAAATGCACTAGAGTGCATGATGCATACAATGAAGTTAAAATGCACATGCATTGCTAGGCATGCTGATAGTGAATTTGTGCATATGGATGTGCATTTTTGCATATGTACATGCTTGGATATGCATATGGCATGCTTGTGAAATTAGAATAGTCTGTTGTTATATACATGCAATAATGGTGTTATAGAAATTGAGTATGGTTAATTATGGATTATGTATTCGGGAAAAATGATATAGCATGGTTAAATATCTAGATGTTGCTACTGCTTATGAATTCCATCTATGTGAAAACCCATGAGGGTGGTAGGAATGGTGATTAAAAGGATGGAGGAGGAAGCCTGTGAGATTCTATAAATACCATTTGATCATGTAGTATTAAGTAGGTTGATAATAGCCATGCCGGTATGCATTTGGTTGCTTCTGATGCATAAAAAATGAAGAGAATTAAGGTAAGAATTCCCTCAGTTAATTTTTCGATATTTAAATTGATATATAATGGCCGAAGGCCTAGATTATGTAAATGTTGTTGATGCTTGAATGCATTTAGTTAAAATGTTAGTTTCATATTGTGTTATGATTGGTTATGAGATCATAACCATGTCAATTTAGGAGACATACTCATACTATTACAATAAATAACCATAGAGCAAGTCCTGTGTGATATCATGAGATGGTTGTATATGGAAAGAGTATGTCACTATGTGAGTGCTCAATGGTTTCCCCTATATAGTTGATATTTGGATTGTAACCTCTTTGTCGACACTGAAAGAGCACTTAGGAATTATGTTTCTTCATGTTGTGTATGGGTTGAAGAGGAGGGTGCCCAAATATTCAAGAATTATTGGGAAGAGTTTGGATGATGTGTTGAGGCATTGGTTAAACCTTCCAACTCACCATGGTGGAGTGCATGACATAGTTATGTGTTATTATGTAGTCAATGAAAGGATGCATTGTGTAGATGTGAAAATGGGTATTGGCACCTCGATTTTGTTAGTTTATTGGTAATTATTTGTTGCATTATGAAAATCAAGTGGTGTTGAAAATGCATAATGAAGGATCACTGCATTATATTGGATATGAATACTAGTTGAAGGTGATTGAATTATTGTTGTTACAATTCTGAGATCACTTTCCGAGTTGCTGAAAATGTTACAAGAAAGAAAATATTGGTTGATAATACAGGTGTAGAGAAGGATGGACTCATTCCAATTAATAGTTGAATTAATGGAATTAATTGAATTGTAGTTGTACACAATTTTGAGATCAGTTTGTGAATTTTTATAATTGTTTCCATGAAAATATATATTGTACATGAGATAATGACAATTTATTTGGCTAAGTGTAAATTGGGAAAATTGCAAGTGGAGTGGTCTTGGATATGGAGATAATGTAATACCATAAGAAATATTGATATCTACTGCTCCAATATCAAAACATTATGAGTAGAAATATCATGTCTGAAAATTTTATTTTTCTGTATAAAACAATTTTGGAAATTGGAAATTTTAAAAATTATTGAGAATCTATTTGGCTGCATGTAAATTCAGGAAATTGTAGGGAGAATGGTCTTGGATAGGGAATGGATGTAAGCCCATAAAACATACCGATTCCTGTTGTTGCAAGAGCCAAACATTGTGAGGATAAACCTCATGAATGGGACATTTATTTTCCTGTATAAAATAGATTTGAGAAATTAATAATTAAAAATTGTTATGATATGCTAATAGTTTGTGTGGTTGAGTGAAAGATTGAGGAAATTGTAGGAAGAGTGGTCTCTAGTATGGAATTGTTGTAAGCCATAAGAAATATTGATGTCTGCTACTGCAAGAGCCAAATGAATTATGAGCAAGAAGCTCATGCTTGGGAAAAAAAAAATTTCCTGTACAAAACATATTGGACATTTATGATTGAAAAATGCTATGATATCATCTCATGATGAATGTATGTGTGTAATACATATGAGATATTGGCTATTGAATCTGGAAGCTCGGTAAGAAGATAACTAGAAGGAAATCAAGCTCAAAGACAAAGGAAAGGAATGAAGAAATTCGAGTGGACTTGTTGTAGTTAGAGTTCCTGGGGAAACAACTCTGAGAATTCCTTGATGGGTGCAATGAAGCCTTAAAAAGAAGTGGTACAACATGAAGGACTACAGAGAAGAGAAGGGGGTACACTTCCTTGGGTTTTTTAGGCTGATGCGGAATGAGAGCTTGTTTGTTGAAAATACTGCCATAAGTATAAAGTTGTGCAATCCTTGTGCATGTTTTGGGTCAGAGTGCCTATGTATGCATGTTTTTAGGCTGGGGTGTGTTGGCAGCCAACCCAATTTTTTCGATTACTCTCGAAAGATGCCTACACCCCTTGTGGTATCATGACAAATAATTATCGCATTGTGTTAATGGACATGTTTCTCGTTTTCTTCAACCATTACAATTCAATTTCGACTCAATTTTCACAATAACAAATGTGAAAACACCTATCTCGTTGATTATACTGTCGTCGTCTTTTTGATTTGTTGGTTGATATTTGATCACTGGTTTATCATATGATTGGTAAAGGTTTGTCAAACTTATGTTCTTAATCTTTGTCTTACCTTGATTACGCAGTTGCATGTATTCCACCATTA
>JASDQU010011426.1:106081-116895 GCA_032191745.1 Picea mariana | reverse complement strand
TGACTTTGATAGATAGGTGGGTGTGATGAATTAAATGAGCATGGTGGAGTGTTATGTACATTTTGGAGAAAGTTATCAAATAACATTTATTATCTAGCATGAGAATAAAGACTTTTTATTTTATTTATTGTTGTTTAATACAAGTCATTTATATTTAGTTTTATTTTAATACTTTTTTCAAAATATCTAGATAAGGGAGGTGGATGGATAATGATGAGGTGGTTGAGGAGACTTGGGGAAGTTTGTATTGAAATTTGATAAATAGGGAGAAGAATTAGAGAGGAGGGGGAATGGAGAGGTTGGATCATGATGAGAGGTTGTGACATTCTTGGAAGAGATGATTCTTGTGATAATTTCCTTTGAGCATTTGTGCTTTGCTGTTCTTGGAGTCACGGGCATGGAGGGCCAAGAAACCGAAAGGTTTCTTGGAGCTAGGAAGCCGGCTAGGCTCCTAGTTGGTAGAGAGGATTCTGTTGTTTCACTCTGGGCAAGTGGGAAAAGAATGCTTGGAAGCGCCCAAGACTACAGTACAACCGGTGAGCTTCGACAAGCTAAGGAGGAGGTATTTTTCAATGATGTTTTGTTATTGATGTTTTGAGTATACTTATGTTCTAAGCTATTAAATCTTAAAGTTAGCCTACTACTTATTTCATCATGTTATTAGATTTATCATTGAGAAGATGTAGAAGAAATGTGTAAATAAAAATCAATGGAATAATGCTAAAACAAAGTTGTTAATGTGTAAGTGTTTAAATAAATTGTTAATTGCTTAGCATCTTGTGGACGGGTGCTACAGGATAACTCTGGGTTTCCTCACCACAACAAACAGCATCTCTTGTTCCTTCTTGACTTCTCTCAAGAGTTCCTTCCCACTCATGAGAAGTATGCTTGTGCTGGATTGTTCCTTTACTTTCTTCTCCTCTATTGGGAGCAATATGTGTGGCCTACCATTCTTTTCCAAGGTGTATGTATTTTTCATCCCATCAAGAATGACATTTATGTCAAACTTCCATGGTCTTCCCAAAAAAACATGACATACATCCATGGGAATTACATCACATAGAATTTCATCTCTATATCCTCCTATCTTAAATTCAACGAGGCATTGTTTAATGCCCATTACCTGGTGTCCTTTCTGCAACCATGAAACTTTATACGACTTTGGATGTGCAGTTGTCTCCAACTCTAATTTCTCTACCATATCTATGGATACTAAGTTATTAGTGCTCCCACTGTCAATTATCACCTTGCATACTCTGTCTTTAGTATTGAAAGTTGTCCTAAATAAAATGTTCCTCTGCACTAGCTTTTCAATTTCTAACTCTGATTTTAAGAGAACCTTCCTTAAGATTAGGGATGTTCCATCCTCTACACCTTCTGCTTCAACATTCCTTTTCTGTGCTTATGAAATGTGAGCTTCACCTCCTCCTTCTTTATTTTTATCGAGACATTCCCAAGACATGTGTCTTGTCTTTCCACATGCATAACATCTTACTTCTCCTCCTCTTCTTCTTCCTCTTCCTCTAGAAGAACTTCTTCCAGCACCGTTTCTTCCTCGGGAACTTCCTCCTCTTTCTGAGTGACTGTGTGGTTTCTTAGTCTCGTCTTTGGTTTTATGTGCCTTTTCATGGGAAACTCCCTTGCCCTTGTTTGGGCTTCTACCCCTGCCTCGCTGGATTTGTATTCTGGCCAACTTCTCCTCTGCTTTCAGTAAAATATGATAAGCATCCTCTACTTTCCTTACTGACATCATGCTGATCTCATCCTGGATGTCATATCTCATGCCATTTATATACCTGAAATTTTTTTCTTCATCCTTCTCTTACTGTCCAGTCCTGATATTTAGTTTGTAGAACTCCTCAGTGTACTCTTTCACTGTCATACCTTTCTGTCTTAGGTTCTGCAACTTCCTGAATAGATTTATCCGATGATCTTTGGGCATGAATTTAGCCTTCATCTTGGCTACCATTTTGTCCCAATTATTTATCTTATGTTTTCATTTTCTTCTCCTCTCAGCCTGTAGTTCATCCCACCATACTGTTGCATGTCCTTTCAATCTGGTGACAACATGTCTCACCTTTTTCTCCTCATCGACATATTCATAGTCGAAATATTTGTCCATGGATATTATCCAATCCAACCACTCTTTAGCATCCAAATTGCCTTCATACAATGGGATGTCTACTTTGTCTTTAGCTCCCAATTTAACAACTTCTCTTAGTAAGCGTTCCTTGGAAACATTTTCCCTTCCATCGTTTTGGACTTCTACTTCTTCACTCTCTGCATCACTGATGTCCCCAGAATCAGGTTCCCTCCTCTGTGCTACCTCTATCACCTCTAATATTGCATGAAGAACTCTCATTTCTCTTTCCATAGCATGATTGGATAAAAGTGGCTCCACACATCTCTTTGGAAGCATTATGTTGACTGTCTCTCATACACAGAGTACACCTTTGAGCTCTTTTTCTCTTCCTAAAAACAACTTCAGGTTCTGATACCACTTGATGGTATCATACTATCTCCTTTGTCTCCTTCGCCTGAAATCTACAAATGAAATCAGGCTCTGATACCCCTTGATGCAGAACCCCTTCTCTCCCAAGGGTTGCCCGACCTCCCAATCAAGGATATTTGATTCTCAGAGCCGAATTGGCTCTTTGAAACCTTAATGGTCCCACCAGTTATTTAACATAGGCCCTTCTAGTCTCCTACTGCAGGTTCTGTGACACTTGCAACCTCTCCTTTCGCACTGTTGAATTGTTAGTTCTAGGTGCTAGCTCCTCTTCTATTAGCCCTTTCCCATATGTGATCTAGGGATATGTCCTCATGTAAACACGTGATTGCAGGCATGGACTAAAGTGGTTTGAGGCCACACTGCTTTTCTCCCTGTAATTCACCTCTCACTGCCATGCCTCCCTTTTCCAATACTGTGGTTTCAATTGTGGCCTGCTCTCATTATTTTAAATTTAGAGCACTTTCTATCCCCGCAATGCAATGTGACCATTGATCTTGCGATCTCAGGTGGGGCCTCTTGATTGACAGTTCAAATATTCTCCTTTTAAATCAATTCTCGTGATTTACTTTGTGATTCGGGTTTCATAGTTTCCAACTCTCAAACCTCGCTTTTTCGCAATGATAGATCTCCTGCCACGGGTCCTCCTCAAATCAACGGCTCTAACCATTTTAGGATTTCAGACTTCGGAAATATCAAATCTCAAACTTCACCTTTCCCCAATTTCTTTTATCTAAAGCTCGAGATCCACTGACGCGTGTCTCCCACATATCGATGACTACGATTCTTTCGTGTCTTTGGGCTTTGAAAATATCAACTCTCAACTTTCTCTTTCTCTCGAAGTGCATGGATTTTTGCCACGTGTCCCTCTAGATATTATGGTCCAGATTCACTTCAGACTTTGGGTTTTAGGATTTTCAAATCTCAACTGAAACCCACAATCTTTTATCCAAAGTCTTTGATCCATCGCCATGCATCCCTCTAGATATGACGGTCCATATTCACTTTGGTTTTTGGGTTTTCGGGTTTTTGGGATTTTGTCCCCTCGATACTTCAAATACTCTGATTTGAAAAGCCTCGAAAGAACCCACGATTAACAACTACATAAATTTTACCAGATCCGACGGCATGGGGAGATCTCACTCCAATGAATGGACATCATCTATCACTTCGCAACTTTCAACAGAATTTTTCCTCTCCGTTGATTCTTGGTCATTGTCTCTCCTTTGCTTGATTTTGACACACTCCTTGTGAACTCCGAATCTCTGATGAAATCCATACTTAGTGATTTCTTCAAAATAAATCTCTTTACGCACTCCTTGTGCTTCACAGTCTCATTCTCGACACTTGGTCGATTCTTGAATCTGTGCACTTCTTGCAACAGGTTCTTATGCAAGATTTAACTTCTTGCGAGCGACTGGGCACACCTTGCCGAAGTCCCTTTGCACTCCTTGAAAATGGAACTTTACACTGTCTCTTTTGAGCTAATGTGTCGAAATAGACTTGGTCACTCGTACTATAGATTCTCACGCGGGACTCAAGTTCTTGCGGACGACTGTGCATGCCTTGCAACAGTCACCTTGCACTCCTTGCAAAGGGAACGTTTCACACTATCTCTTCTGAGATTTCTGAGTCGAAACAGACTCTATCAATGTACTCCTTGCAGACTATATTCACACCTTACGGGAACTCAATGAAGAGAAAAATTGAAACTTACCTAAACATATCATAGTTTCATATACTCAATAACATAACTCATTCATTCATTAAAACAACAATAACAAGGAATTGTAAACTGTAGCAACACCACGCATTGGATCAATTTTCCTATGTTATATTCATTCAAAATTAAATGGCTACAGCTATGATAAAACAACAACAAAACTCAACAACAACTACATCACAACAACTAACTTGCAACATTCTCTTCAGGCGTACACAACCTCTATTTATCTTATAGGGTTCTTAGGGTTCCCTCTGACTACTCGACTACTCAAAAATAAAACCTAACTGCTATCTAAGTTATGTTACATTCAATACTAGGAGTGAAACTCCCACATCACTTGTGATCATTCCGCTCCCAAGCGTTTGTTCTTCTTCAGTTTTCCAATCAGCTCCCAGAATATTTGCAAGAAACGTCAATGTTTAAGATTCTGAAATGATTCAAAAGCGTTGAGTTTTCCTTCCACACATGCTTGTTTGCGATGCTCCTACATCACTAAGTTCCCTTGTATACTTTGTAAGGGATATCACCTTACTCATCTATGACCTGCTATTATAGAGGTACAAAAAGTGTGGTCCCTAACTCAATATCCTTCTTCTCCTGAAACACCTTCAGTTTCTCAACAACCTATTCAACCATTGGTTAATGAAGTGGCCGAGTTGATGCAACATTCAGTTGATCCCACTCTTTTTTTGGAGGGTGATGTGTATATGACCATGTTATCTCATAACCCATTTAACCAGTGGCTGATGAAGTGGTCGATATGATTCAATATTTGGCCCACTCTTCTTTTTGGGAGTGATGTGTCTATAGATCATGTCTTCAATATTTCTAGTTTATAACCTTCTAAACAAGGGGGAATGCCATTGACTTGGAGCATTATCCCTCCAAGTTTGAGGATGGTTTCCTTTGATTGGAATAATCTTGTTGAGCCTCACCTTCATTATTTTTCACCCTTCCAAATAATGGTTGAAGTTAATTCAACACACTTTTACCAATGTATAGTAAATGAAGGATCATCTGCAAGAATGATATCCTCCTGGGCTTGACAAACTTTGGGTTCTCCCAAGATTGCGTCAACTACTAGTCTACTAATGGATTTTGATAGAAGACCTAGTGAATCTTTGGGCATTATTCTTCGATTTCCTATAATGTTAGGTGGGAAAATTGTCCTATTCGATATGATAGTGGTGCAAGGCCCATTATACTTAAACATGCTTCTTGGGTGTGATTATGTATATGCTATGAATGTTATGGAATTTACGCTTTTTCAGGTGGTGCATTTTCCTAACAACAGCAGCATTGTCACTATCAATCAACTTGTATTTGATAATCATCACCCTAATTTGACTTTATCCTAGGCTACCCCTTTATACATTCCTACTATTCGAGTGGACTCTACCACACCACGGGTAAATTATGTGGCATCATATCCTTGGCGTTGAATTTATTTTGAGAAGGATCCTTTACACTCATGTTTTCCTTCTTGAGACATGGTATCAATAGCTAATTAATTGATTAGTCCAAGAGGGGAATTGGATCCCTTGCTTCCCCCTATTGGCCCGAGGGATTTTCATTTTCCTCTTGAGTATGATCTCACTATTTGTAGGTCGTCAAGCCCTGATATATGTGAGTCTTTTCTGATGGACTCTACCATATTTGATTAGAATCTTCATCAACATATGGAATATGGCCATTTCACTTCTCCCATCTAGGTCATTAATCCTCCCAGTTCACATGATTTATTGGATGTTGAATTACCTTTGGATGAGGCTATCCTTGGAGCCATGACTATGGATGGTAGACCATGGGAAGACATGCATCATATATTTTTATTTCTTCTCAAACTGGAGACTTTATAAGTTGAATACCAAAGAAATACTTGGCCTAAGCCTAGCAATGGTCTCTACCTAAAGAAGTACCATGCATAATCCATAAGGTTTTGTAGTGATTTGTACCATTTTTACGAGGAAAATCTCTCTATGAATAGGGGTAAACCACAACAGATGGAAATGACTACCGAAATCGACTCTAATATCTAGTATGATATATAAACAAATATGTTAGCAAGACAAGATAAAAAGGCCTACCTCGTCCAGACATTCGATGAAGTCCATCATTGATCACTTGACCCGAAGAAATATACCTGCAACTAGTCCTCAACAACCAAGCAACACAAGCATATGGTGATAATAGATAATGTTAGCACATTCAATAACACAATCCATCAATATTCATAACAAATACACCCATGGAATAACAATTCAAATATTCACAAGATATTAATTGGATGAGAAAAGAGTATTTCTATTAAGATGTAATCATCAGAAGTGAATGAGTTACAAACTTATGTGTTGGCACGGTTAAGAACCAAAAAACTAAGTTCCTTCTAGCTGGGCCTCCACCACTTCAATCCTCCACCAAAGGCAAGCTCATATAGGAGAGACAATGAGGTTCTCAATCAATAAAGGAAAAGCTTGGGGGTTGAACAATGTGTTCAGACTTAAAGGACAAACCGATGCAGACTCAATGTGAAGTGAATAATTTCTCCTGAGTAAATTCGCTCTCAAAGTTGAATTCTTTCTCCTCTTTTCCATAGCTTAGTTTTGGCCCATTTATATCCTTCAAGTGGAACTGAAGGGCCAAGTTGGAATGTTTCTAGTACATGGAAGGCCAAGGATCATAGATCTTGTGACGTGACATGGAAACCTGACACAATTTTTTAATTTTTGGCACAAATCCCGATGTACGTGGGTTGTAGTGGTGCAACCTGCATATGCACATGTTGTAATATAGGCAGGGAGCGTATATGTGGAAAAATCATGTTTTTAGCTCTGGGATTTGCAAAAAAGGGATTTCAAGTTTGCATAGGGAATGGTAAAAGGCCCTCTATGCAAGATTTCATGAGGTGAGTCAAATATTTCTATAGCATATGCCCCCTAATGTGGAAGGTCAGAGGAGTATCTGTGATGGCTGAAATACATTATAAAATCCTATAAGTGGAGTAATGGGGACCCAACTGGAAGAACTAGTTGCTCATTAAAATTTGTATTGACTTTGCATACATGGCTGCTAATTTGAATTACACTACAGATCCATGTGAAAATATACCAAACAACTGTCCATGGCCATGAATAGGCCATTCAAAAGTGGCTACATGCCAAAGGTTGTCATAGTCACAAACTAGGCCCAGTAAAACCAGTCTCAAAATCAATCTGAAGATATTTGTATACAATGGAGTACAATCTGATATCCCATGATCACTGAAGTCATATAGGTACTGGTCCCATGAAAGGTAGCAACAACTCAGGAAGTTTGTGACTATAAACCGATGTCTTCAAGTCTTATACACAATCCTCCAAAGGTGCAAGTCTACATCGTGTGAATAAAGGATTTGAGGTCGAACACAATGAGACTTTGTTTGATTACTGATCATTGAGGTATACCGTTATCAAATGAGAGACAACCTACCGATGATGAAATTAAGTATCAAGGCACCAAGTACATTCTTACAAGTGTAAATAAAGGATTTGAGGTTGAACACTTGAAGAATCCATCGATCAGGAGACATTGATGTATTCCCAACTGTCGATGGTGAGAGAACCTTCCACTAATGACTGCAAGCCTATAGGTACTCATAGGACTCTAGGTCTCGTCTCCAGAATAGATGAGTTGAAGTCAATGGAAGGAGACCTGCTAAAAGGAGAGCATTAAGGAATCTCTCATCATTCAACACGAGGTACAAAGAAGGAGCTTTTTTGATTTGGAGGAAATTAGATGAAGAACATGTTCACGAACCAACGACCTTGTGCATCTTTCGCGTGTGCCAGGTGCAATCGATACAAAAAAAAGACCCTCTGAATAGCATCCAATGAGGAAAAATGATGACAAAGGCGAGGAAACCACCAATAGGTCTAATGGAATCCAAGACACTACACAAATCCCAATGTGTGAATAGATGTCTTGTCGTTGAACACAAGGGAAATCACCCAGTCAATGACCAATGATGAAATGTCAATTGTTGGGTTCAAGGTTTCCTACCAATGAGGAAAATCAGACCAGGGTGCACAATAGGACTACAATTTTATGTAATTTTGAGATAAACTGAAGGTATGGCCAAAATGAAAAGTCAAGAGTTTTGAGGAATGGCCTACACAGGTTGATAGACATCCTTTGAAAAATAACATGAGATATATGGAAGACTTTGGAATCATAGACTCAATGATGAAACTTTAAGATGCGGGAGGCATCAATCAAACTCTCCATAGGGACAGGAAGAATAAACAGTCGGAGGAGTAAACTCTATGTAACGAGCTCAGCTTCCTAAGTTCATGGTAAACCCAAAATTATGATGACAAGTAGACCCAAAAAATTTGTGTTTTGTTCAAAGGCGACACGACTGCTGCCAATATAAGATAATACTTCCTTCATGCCCATCTTTTTTTGTTTTTTCATAGTAAAATGAATGTTGTGATACAGAGGAGGAAACGAGTGTCACAAGTAAGAAAAAATATTTCCAGTAGTGGAACATACCTATGCTCAATGAAAGAAAGTGCACGCGGGAGATGGACACTCGGAGGAATGTTCCCTCCTGGGTATAGGGTGTCAAGCTGTGAAGGATATAAACAAGGCTCTAATTGGTTGAGGATGAAATTTTTTTGAGGCAAACAGTTTATAACGCAAAGCGAGAATCGACAATAGGCTCAATACTGCAAGCAAGGGCATGAAATGTAATCACAACTTAACGCCAAAAATATCCTTTTTCAGAATCTTAGTCTACTTGGTTTGAAAAAGAGCTAAACTTGCACCAAATATATGTCCTTTAAAATCCAATTTACGAGTGTGAAAGAGAAAAGTTCACTCCACAATCTTTTCACTTTTTGAAGATGAATCAGAAAAGATATTAAATCAAATTCATTCAGAGGTTTCTAGGTGGCATGTCATATGGGAGGCCAAGGCTCTCGCGTAGGATTTCTGTGAAAGGTCAGCATCTTACGAATAGCTAACATAAGCTTGGGAAAACCCAAATCTCTCCAAGTCGAGGAGGTTAAATTGCTAGCGAAGGTTACCTTCTCCATGATATATTGAATAAATTCTCTTACTTTAAAGGACATAGGAGGAGGCATTGGATACCCCACAAGACCATCCTAGTCAAAGGGAACCTCTCCAAGACTTAGAGGGACAATACTCGGGGAGATTAAATCTCTCTCTTGCTCAAAAGGTGAAGAACTAGAAATGCTAATGTCATGGTTGAAGGATGCATCAACCTCCAAAAGAAGAGTTGGATTGACCGAAGATTGCACCGATGAGACCACTTCTTCAACCATGGGTTGAATAGGATGCATGGAAACAAGGCTACGAGACGCATCACCCTAAAAAATGGGAGTGTGGTTAGGTGATGATTACATCGACATGACTGTCGTGTCAATAAAAGGAGAAACAAAATGTGGGGAAACCACAGATGACTCAGAACTTGAAGGGCTCCCAAGTGAGAACCATGCTTCCGGTATCCTAATAGTAGCAGGACACAAACGAGTAAGGTGATCTCCTCCACAAGTATTGGAAAGGAACTTGGGCTTACGTCTCACACGTCTATGATTTTCAATCATATCAATTCCCCCAACGTCATTTACAATGGCCAATGAAATGCTCTCAGCGTGAATGGTAGAGGTTGGAGGTTCATCTCCCACATGATGTACAAAGGTTGGAGATTTTATATCAATATGACTCATGGTGACTAGAGTGATGCCCCCAGCATTAGTAGCAGCAGCTAGTTGTTGGTCTGCAATGTGACTTTCATAGGTTGTCGACAAATCTCCAACATGACTAGCAACAGATGTTGATGGAGCTCCAGTATGAGTGGAAGTGACTGGACTAGCAACGGTGGTGAGTTGTGGCATTTGAGACCAAGGTCCCAATAAATATTGGTTTTGAGACATTGCAGACCAGGAAAGATCCTAGTTTACACCTTTTGCATGTCTGAAAAGGTAGTATCATCGGCCTAATTGATCTATAGAGGTTTGTATAGGCATCATCACTGAAGCAGATGTCTACAAAGAGACAAAAGTATGATAAGGATTATTCAAGTGAGGATATATGTTTCCCCCATGTGAAGGGGTTCCATGAAGAGGGTATCTTGTACCATAAAACTGTTTCCCTCCGTATGAAATACCCGAGGATATATGTGGACCTTCCATGGGAAAATTGTTTGTAGCAACTAGCATGGAAGGCGAAGGATACACGGATGGGGTGTAATAAGTAGAATAACCACCCATTTGAGTACCGGCACCTGAAAAAACATGGCTAGGTCTGGATCCATAAGAGGGGCGGTTCCAACCTCCCACAGTGAGAGTTGGTAGAGAGACATGACTCCTATCAAATGAAGACGTATACAGTGGGGCCATGGTGCCCCCAGATCCAAAACTAGGATTCATATAAGTGGGCCAAGGAGAGGATGGAAAGGGTGAAGGTATGTTTGGCATATCAATAGGAAAATGACTAGAGACCCAAGGCATGGATTGAGTGTCATAATTCTGCATACCATTATGAAAAGAAGACGGATTCACCCCCATGAAATGAGTG
>JASDQU010011426.1:93431-106035 GCA_032191745.1 Picea mariana | reverse complement strand
AGGGAGCCACAAGAACTCCACTATCCATTATAATGACAACTCAAGGCATGGCATACAATCTCGAAGGTCTAATAATAATCAAAGAACACACCGAAAATAATCAAATGACCAATATGCACACAAACATGATAAAGTGGCTGAAAGTGACCTCCCTCTCTAAAGTAGGTATGCCTTGCCCAAGAGGGGCCTGAGACTCCGCTGCTAAATATTAGAGAAAATAAAATTAGTTATAAGGGCCATCGTGGGCTTAACAACCAGCCGGTTAGATCCCCCGGAGAGGTAATCCTCAATAAAGGTTGTGTGTTGTCTGACCCTTATCTGACCCAGGGTACCTGCAGATTAACCCCTGCAAGTAACCTATGTGGTACCTAAGTCAAGCAACTAAGAAACCACGATATAACTGATGCACATGCGAATAGTCATGAGTCAGGTCCACCGTATTGGCAGGGTAGCAAAGCCCAAAACCTTGAAAGCACCGCTTCTCACAGAGGTAAGGGCACTAGCAAGATCCCCATAAATATATCTGAAGCTAAGAAGGTATCGGGGGTATATCCCTTCAACCAACCTCACACGACCTTGTCCTTAACTTCGGCATAAGCGGAGCCTCTTGATATTACCAATTATACAATGGATTTCTCCACTCCTTTAGTCAGACACATATGTTGATTTAATAGCCTTGGAGAAGTTTACTCACAAAATCCTATTCCAAGGCTCTAAATGCTAAGCTAGTTTGTGCACCCTAGAAAAATAAAATCATTACTAAAAAAATTTAAATTATAGCGTTACTTTTAATGGCCTCGCTTACTCAAAAGGTGTGGTCATGAAACTAGTGATGTTATGACTCATCAAGTAAAATAAATGAATATGCATACAATGCAAAGTCCTAACTTCAATTTCCAATAAATGATATGCTTCTCAAAAAAACAAATTTCAATTCAATTTTGCAATTCTAAATAAAATGCAATCTTTCTTTACATGCATTAATATAAATGATAAAGACTCAAAGATCAAAATGCCAACAATGTAAAATGCCTAATATTTTTGTATTTTCAATATAATAAAATTAAAATGCAAGGAATAAACATCATCTTGATATAAAGACTTTACTATGTGTAAACAGAGACAAACCAAGTAGTATATCAAGAAGAAAAACACCCATCCCAAGATGCAAGGACAATCGAATGAAGAAGATGATGAGAAAGCCACCGCCCAAAAATTCAACCAAAGACATGTTTCTTGTCACTCCTCAGACACTTAACAGTCACCACAGAGACCCAAAAAGACTTAGAAATCATCAAAACCTACCCAACAACCATCAAACCCAGCAACCAAGAAAAAAATCTTGATGTACGCGACTGTTCAAGGGAAAAGTGCGTACATATGTATGCATCTTGCAGAAGTACAACATGCGTATGTACACAACTATCAAGCAAAAACCCGCATATATGTGTCAAAACACAACCAGGCTAAGGAGAAGGTTAAGAAAATCAGACTCAAAGTGAACAGAGGTTGTCAAGCAATCATAAGATAAGAAACTCAATACAAATGAGAGCAATCTAAGGATTAAAACACTCCAAACCCCGAAAAACAAGATTATATCCCCAGTATGGTTTCCCATTCTGTTACGAGGAAAATCTCTCTATGGCTAGGGGTAAACCACAATAGATAGAAATGACTATAGAAATCGACTCTAATCTCAAGTATGCTATATAAACAAATATGCTAGTAAGATAAGATAAAAAGGCCTACCTCTTCCATACGTTCGATGAAGTCTACCATTGAGCACTTGACCCAAAGCAATATACCTGCAACTAGTCCTCAACAACCAAGCAACACAAGCATATGGTGATAATAGAAGATGTTAGCACATTCAATAGCATAATCCATCAATATTCATAACAAATATGCCCATGGAATAACAATTCAAATATTCTCAAGATATTAATTGGATGAGAAAAGAGTATTTCTATTAAGATGTAATCAGCGGAAGTGAATGAGTTACAAACTTTCGTGTCGGCACAGTTCGGAACCGAGAAACTAAGTTCCTTCCAGTTGGGCCTCCACCACTTCAATCCTCCACCAAAGGCAAGCTCATATAAGATAGAAAATTAGGTTCTCAATCAATAAGGGAAGAGCTTGGGGGATGAACAATGTGTTCAAACTTAAAGGACAAAGAGATGCAAACTCAATGTGAAAAGAATAATTTCTCCAGAGTAACTTTTCTCTCAAAGTTGAATTCTTTCTCATGTTTTCCATAGCTTAGTTTTGTCCCATTTATATCCTTCAAGTGGATCTGAAGGGCTTAGTCAGAATGTTTCCAGTATATGGAAGGCCAAGGATCATAGATCTCATGACGTGACATGGAAACCCGACACCATTTTTTAATTTTGGGCACAAATCCTGATGTACATGGGTTGTAGTGGTGCAACCTATGTATACAGATGTTGTAATATAGGGAGGGCATGTATATGTGGAAAAATAATGTTTTTATCTCTGGAATTTACAAAAAAGGGATTTCAAGTCTGCATAGGGAAATGGAAAAAGGCCCTCTGTGCAAGATTGCACGAGGTGAGGCAAATCTTTCTATAGCAACCATATTGTACTTTTAAGATTTTGTTTTTCAAGTTTGGTATTTTAGAGAAAAAATTGTTATCAGAGGTTTATATATTAGATTTATTAACTTTTGGTTGAGTATTGTTGGACATATATACAGGACTTTGGATACATTTTCTTTGGAATTTTTTCATCACATTGTTCCACACATATCCATTATGACAAGTAATGGCCTTGATACTGGTATATAGGTTAGGATTTCCTTCCTTGCAATGTGCATTATCAATTTCTTGATTCATTTTCCCTTAGGATCGACCCCACTGAGTTGTGACATGAAACCTTTTTTTGTCATTTAAAAAGAACATGATAGAGCCTACCGATCATGGGTACCCTATTTAGAGCCATGTTTTCCATATTAGTGCCCATGTTAAATATTTTCATAGGCTTGGGAGTCCCTTTTTAGCCCTGCCATGACTTTGTGTTGAATCATCATGACTTCTCCTCAATTTATTGTTGTCCATTACCCACCAGATCCCATTTTTTCATTTTGATTTTTACTACTGCATAAAAAATACTTGCTTGCACTTTTGAGCCTAATGATACCCTCAATTTTCTATTTGTTTCTTACTGCATATGCATTCTTTCTAGCCACTTGTCTTTGCATTTGTTTCCTATACATCTCCATATTCTTCACATCCTCACTATATCTTGCATAGGTATGTTCCACGTGCTTGGAACTAGTTTTCTTTCCTCGTGGAACTTGTTTCCTCCACTATATTTTAGCATTCTTTTATTTTTTTTCAAGCTTTAACAATATGAAAAAAGAAAAAAAAAATCAAATATGATAAAAAAGAGAGGGGGGGGGTGTGGAGAATAAGATATTTGTTTTGTTGGAATCTGTACTAAGTCGTGTCTCCCTTCAACAAAGCACCAAGTTTTGAGTCAAATTCTTAGCAATTTGGGTTTTAGTATAACCTTAGGAAGCCAAACCTTGATTTTTTGAGTTTTTTTACTCCTCCAGCTAGTTTATCTTCCAGTCATTATGGATATTTCATTGGTGTCTCCTGCATCACAAACTTATATCATTGTTCTACTTTATGTCAAAACATGCCCAAGTCACTATTGTGTCACACTTATTTTCAAGGAAAGTTTTATCTTGTGTCGGTCATTCCTCATATTCTCTGACTTTTCATGTTGGCCTTTCTGATAGGTCAAACCTTCCAAAGATGATAGAGGATGGGATAACTTTTGCATTTAATTATCAACCAGAAGTCATGAGAACTTGAGAGATACATGTACTATATGTACATAAATGAATCCTTGTATTGAATGATCTTGGAGTGAATGCCTACAATTAAAATTCCTATAGCTCAATATGTATGATTATTGTTTCTTTTAGTTTATGGTGCTTCATTGTTTTGCAAATAGGAATGATTTATCAACTAACTAATTTCATCATTACCATGAATTACTTTACTCTGATTACTAAATTTGAAACCAAATCATTCATGTTGTTGCTATAGTTTGTGAATAAAACAAACCAAGATGAAATAAGGAAACTAAAGCATAAAATAATTCTCTTCTATTTGCAAAGAAAAATGAAACTTCAAAGAAAAGAATCATAAACTTATCTTAGGATATCTCCAATCTAGTTTCTAGTGAAAAATGAATTACAAACAATTATGTTGTTTGTAGTTAACATGCATACAAGAAATGGATTTCTCACTACTTTGTGGATAGATCAAGTGGTACAAGTGAAATAACCAAGTTTGTGCCATCACTTTGTAGGAATCTCTCTAATATACTAGTTATTGATTTCAAATCTATATATGTACACTAACTACAGGTTTCAACTACAGGATAAAAATAGAGTGAACAAAATTAATGGAACTAATAAGTGGAGCAACAAACATAAATCACTACAAAAACAACCATACCGACAAGTAGCCCTTGCTAATGGGTATGGGATGTTGTTGTTGGTTACATTATCACAATATCACATCAATATGTAGAATCGAACTTAAACTCTGACTTCATTTATAAATTGTAAATTACACGCATCAACTTTTGTCTTGTAGATCATCCCTTAAAAATCACTAGCCCTATTATTTATAGAGTTCATGGAAACTTCTATGTTAAATGTAATACATGTAAGGTATCTAGAGAGGTAGTTGGGGGGCCCAGAGGACCCATAGTGATAATAGTGGAGGCCATTCAATGTAAGGTGGACTAGATCTACTATATTATTAAATAAGGCCCACTATGGTAGTTAGATATAATAAGTGGGTAGTTAGATATAACAAATTTAATAGGACTTCTTAGAAGGTTCTACTTATAGAAGATTCCTCCTCTAGAATGTTCTTAGGTGATGGTAGCACTATATAAAGGGGTTCAAGAAATGTAATGGGACATGAAGATAAATATTTTGTTTGGAGATGAAGCTCATTAGGAGGAAGCCCCCTCAAAGAGGCAAGTGAACAGGAGATGATCCCTTCCATAATAGGATCCATTGTATGGTGTTTCCCTACCTCAAGGGTTTGATAGTAATAAAAGAGATTTTGCATATTGTTCTTCTATATTTCTCCGTGGATCTATTGTATATTCATTATTTTTGGTGATTATATTTATAGATCTATTTAGTTTCTTGAAGTCTTAAACTTTGCAATTTTTTAGGGTTTTTTCCACAGACGACGATGCGATTTTTTATTTATTTCTGTAGTAGATGGAGGCCAAATTTGCCCAAACAAATTACATATCTGAGTTCCTCTCACAATTTCACCCAATTTCAAAAAATAAATCAGCCGAAACAGAGTCTGGGAAGTGAAGTTGTGAGCATTTTAAATTCAACATTTTTTTAGGGCTTTTCCGGAAAACGCCGCGATTTTCTGCAGTAATTTATTGGCTTTTTTCATGATGGTGGCAGGATTGAAGAGTTCATAAACTTTCATAGGGTGTTTAGATGGCTATTTCTTTTCAAACCCTCAAATACATTCTACATATTACTAAAGCATTCAAATCCCAATTGTTTGACACATTGAATGACAGATTGGATGACTTTGTAGATGGCCTCACAGACGATCTCAATGATAGTTTTCGTAGTATTCAAAATTCATTGGATAGCATGCATGAGATATTTCTTATGGCAAACCGCATTGATGAATATAATCAATAAATATATGTTTGGTATGATTTTGAGGTCGATTATGACGATTGGTATATGGATAGTTGTCATTTCTGGGATGACAACCACTTCCATATTTTATTTGATGAGTCCACTCCACCTTCTGTAGAGAACATCAATGTCCCACATCAAGAGCTAGTTATGATTACCAACGTCCAACCTTCATATTATACAATGGTATTGTTCCTTATAGATTCAACATTGACCCTTTCCCACTATGTGGCTAGATATTCTTATTTGGATCCACATGATAGGTGTCAGTATTGGGAGCATCATTTTCAGTTGGTTATTGGGTGATGATATCTTCTACGTGGAGTTCACATGAGCACTTGGACATGGGACCTTGGTTTACAATGGTGGTTGGACTACTTCAACATGGTGGCTTCCATTTCTCAATGGGACCCTGGTTCTCTAGTCTACTTCAACACTATGGTCCACATTTATCCATGGGACTCTGGTATATGGTTGTACATTAAGCATTGAGGACAATGCTTTCATAAGGGGGATGGAATGTAAGGTAGATAGAGAGGTAGTGGGGGGGCCCAGAGGGCCCATAGTGATAATAGTGGAGGCCATTCAATGTAAGGTGGACTAGGTCCACTATATTATTAAATAAGGCCCACTATGGTAGTTAGATATAATAAATATAAGAGGACTTCTTAGAAGGTTCCACTTCTAGAAGATTCATCCTCTAGAATTTTCTTAGGTGATTGTAACACTATATAATGGGGTTCACGCAATGTAATGGGACATGAAGAGAAATATTGTGTTTGGAGTTGAAGCTCATTAGGAGGAAGCCCCCTCAAAGAAGCAAGTGAACAGGAGAGGATCCCTTCCATAATAGGATCCATTGTATGGTGTTGCCCTACCTCAAAGGTTTGATAGTAATAAAAGAGATTTTTCATATTGTTCTTCTATATTGCTATGTGGATCTATTGTGTATTCAGTATTTGTGGTGATTATATTTGTAGATATATTCAGGTTCTTAACAATACAATTGGAATCAAACTAAAAGGAAATTAAAATCCTAGATACAGGAATTTGATACCCTACATTAAGAATATAGTTAATGAGGATGGTTGTATATTTTTCGATCTTGATGGGGATTGAAACATCCTCATTAATGGAATAATGATCTCATATAACCATGTTGACGAGTTAGAATTCAGCCATGAACAACAAGGTTTACTCCATAGTATACAATCCCAATTAGACTATACACCATTTGGATTAGGAGTCCCATATGAAATTTGGCTCGGCTGCAATATATTGTTGTTTTTTTTGTTTTTGTAATGGTTACATTCCGGTGTACCAATGAAATGGTTTGGTGCAATGCAAAGATCCAGATGAAGAATGTGTATGTAAAGACAACTAATCTATCACTAATATATTATAACCTATCCTAGCTAGGAGCACACTAGAGTAATAGGTGATTTATAATGCAACCAAAAATTTACACAACTTTTATTACATTAGCTATAACAAAAGAGAAAGATTGGAGACAATAACATACATATGTGTATAATTAGATTAGCCTAGATCATAAAAACATATATTGTAATAAACCAAAAATCTCAAGGCATTGAAATATTCAAATAAATGTCAATAACTGTAGAATATCAGAGTTTGTATAAGAATTAGTCTACAACAAACAAATCATTCTTACAATCCATGAAAACAAAAAATATCTTCACTTGAAATAGTTCAAAGCTTCGATTAGTTTCTACACAAAATTCCTTCTATAACATCCTATCTCTCGGGGCTTCTCAATACTCATTAACACTGTATAATTTCTCAAAAAAATTCTTGGGTCTATACAATGCTTGAAAAGACAAAAAAAAGTCCATCTCAAAAAAGACTCTATTCTATTTTATACAAAAACTAGTAACTCCTAGTTGTCTTTTCAGCTTCCTCTTGAAGAGGAAGTTACAAAATTGTTAAATTTATTTTTACTCATAACAAGTGGAAAAGAGGATGAAAATTGAAGTATTTAGGAAAAGGACGAAAGGAAAACAATTATTTTTCCTTTTCCTATGAAATTTATCTTCGGAGATAAACTATCCAAACCTCCAACTGGTTATATAGTGACTCAATTCTCCTGTAATATAGTTTTTCCAGTGTTTATTCGATCATGGTGATTCTATATCAAGGGCACTCATATCTTTCTCCAGTATTATCATGTAAGCCTGTATCATATTGTGAAGCTTCACTGACTGTAGTAGATGTTGTTCAATAAGATCGATAGAGACAAAGGTTGTTCGAATATTTGTCTCCTTCGACTCATGCTATCTTGAACTACATTCACCAAGTCGTATGTGACCAAATTATTCCCAAGTTCATATAATCTTGGTGCATCATGATTCTCTGTTATCCAGGTATCAATGTTTGCTATACATTCAAGAATAGTGTTGTATTGTGTCAACTGCATTTGTATATGGTTGTTTTGTTCAATAATTGTTGCATCCACATATTGGAAGAGATGCAGATTAGCATACATATCAATGATGGCACCTTCCAAATCATTCCTCACTTTTTTTGCACTGGACTTAAAATTGAGAAGACTCCTTTAATCAATCTTTGATTGTTGGAGACCCTCTTCTAGGTCTTTGATCCTTGCCTTGTTGTCTTCATTTTTCTAGCATAACCTATGTATACTGTCTACGGTTTCATACATGAATGAAAATACTACCTTAGCCATTTCCACAGGGTCTTCCTTGACATCTCCTGTGACATGGAATTACGTAACCACTGGCAAAGGGGCTCCTTTCGTTGTCGAAACCATTTTCACTCTTTCTTGCATGATTTTGCCATTTTTTCTATTGTATGTGAACTTGCATAGATCCAATATTTTGGTTGACTGAAAAGGTTCCTAGGGCCCGAGACCTAAACCGTTGTTCATTGTTTCTTCTCTTGTACCTATGGTGGATGTTCAAGGGTTACCCAAGTCCATCGGGTGTGTGTCACCCTCTCTATCATATGCATTCTTCTTCTGTCTTTCTTCTTCAACAACTTTATCTGTTGCTTCTTTCTCTGCTAATTTTGCTATCATTCTTACCACTTCAACTAGCTCCTTTTTTCGTCTACAACAACTTTCACTTCACCTTCTTCTTTTTCCTCAACTTCAACTTTAGTGTTTGCTTCATTTTCTTCCCTGGCCTTTACTTTTTCAAATTCTAATTTTTGTTTCTTTTTAGCATCATTCCTCCTCTTCAGTACCTTTTGTTTGTCTCTTCTCTTTTTATCTATTAGTGCCTCTTCATCCTTTTCTACGGAAACCGAATGAGTTGAAACAAAGATGGGGGAATATCTCTCAGCTTCATATCTCTCTACATCATTTCTATCTTCCTCTCTTGCATCCTGTTTTTCCATGATTCTTCCTTTTGGCTAGCCCCTCTTGTTGAAAATGACCTCGTCATAAGTCCTGGCATTTTTATGTACTTCCTCTTCTTCCTAGAACTCAGCGGTGTACTCATACGGGAGCCTCATACTATTGAAGTGTTCTTTGAAAATGTTATTAGGGTCATTCCTCCTGAATATTTCCTCTCCAAAGTGGTAGAAAAGTAAGAAATCTACTTCCATCTAGGCTTGTTTTATGTTTTCAAAGAAACAGTTGCCAATATAAAGAGGTAGTGGAGGCCAAATTTATTTCTTTGATTTGTTTAAAATTCCTCCGAACCCATGTATGATAGTTTGATATGCCACTTCCTGGAGTAAAATTTTGTCAGGTATGTACTGTGTTCCATTAATTACCAATATGCAATCCTTCTTATGACTTCTATGTAATTGTCTGTCATACAAGGTGGGGAGATCCAAAAAATAAATTCATATAATGGGGCAAGGAAGTGTTCGTAGATTCTTTCATAGTATGTTCCTTATTTGTGCTCCTAAATAACCTTGCAGTAGATGTTGATAGAGAAATCGATGGGAAACCAACTCCATCCCATGTTTGGGTACTTGTGAGTGATACACATTATGTATAGAAGATACAAAGACATATGAAAACTGGGAAAGCTTCTTGGTTATGCTTGTGTAATTGTAAAGATAGAATCCTTGAGATTTTAAGACAATATGTCTGGCCAGTTGAATGAGACTCCCACATATACATAGAAATAAACTAGGGGCATGTATGATAAGGGAATATTGTTTGCATCTGGTTCCTCGTACAACCTTCAGAACATGGATACCATATATTGGTAGGGTCTCCTTAAATTGTTTGTGGGGTATCGACTCTTGGGATGATATTTTAACTTCTTTTCTTCTTTGTACCACGTGGGGAATAAATATTTCAATGTAAGCTCCAACTTGCTGAGGAGTTGACCATCTAGCCTTTTTTTCCCATCTTCAATGTGGTACACTTAGCTAAATCATCAGGCATGAATGAAGCTATAGGTTCATTTATTTCATTAAAGATATATCAACTATCTATGTTTGCGTTCTTCAAAATCCAAGAAATGGTGTCTGAACAAGGAAAAACAGTTGGATGTGTTGCCACCTTAAAAATTCCTGATTTTATGATGTTCCTAAAAAACAAGAGCTCATATAGTTCCTCTGCCTCTACATAGAAGTTTGATTTCTTAAACATATAATATACTTCTCCCCATTCTAAGTTTTGTCCATGTTTTTACAGAAGTCTTGACGTATCATCTTATATGGTTCTGACACTTTTTGTCTCTAATGTCTGGTGGGAGATTCTAGATGGCTCAACCCATGTTTCTTTCATCTCCGTCTTCTTTCGTGGTGACATGTAGGAACCTAGAGACAAGATAAATTTAGAGAATGTTTATTGATAATACAGTTAAATGATCGGACAATTATAAGAATATTGAAATTATCAAGACATGGAAAGCTACTCCTCATGAATGTCAAGTTAAAAGTAGGCAATGCTCAGTGAGATTTTGGGGTGGAATGCTTTGGCATCATCTTGGAAAGATGAAATCAGAGCCTAAGAAAACAACTCCTCTGAGCATAGCGAAGGAGTTAGTAACAACTCCTCCGAGCACATCGGAGGACTTATTAGTAATTTCTCTGATATTTATTCTGAAGGGTTAGTCATTGTATCGAGGATTTTGGAGAACTTCTCAAAAACTCCTCTGATTGTATTGGAGGAGTTGAAAGTAACTCCTCCATTATGATTGGAGGAGTTATTTCCATTTTTTCCGAAAATGAACAGAAGAGATAATTTCAACTCCTTCGAGCATGTCAAAGAAGTTAGTAGTAACTTCTCTGATATGCTTAGAGAGTTACTTTGAAAATTTCTGAATTAGGGGTTTTTGTGAAAAAAATAGATCGATCGAGAGCACTATGTCTAGATTGGAAGAGTAGTAGGGAACCTTAATTTTTCTTAGATCAAGGCCTTTGTGCCTTATATGAGTTTGGGGTTTGTGATTATTAAGTGGGAGGATAGGGGAGGCGACCATCGTGGTGAAGGGGAAAAAAGTCGACTTGTTATGTATCCCATAACGATGAATAGATCTAGAATAAAACATAAATATGGTGGGAAAGGGAAAGGGAAAGGTGTGGCCAGGGGCGAAGTGATGAAGAAGAAGGGGAAAAAAGGGTTATTGAGCTAGGGAAAAAGGATCAAGAAAACCAAAAAAAATACCTAACCCTAACTTAAAGAAAATGGAGTGAGATAGGTAACCTTACCCAGACTATGCTGCCACATGTTGGAAATGTATAGGGGAGGGTTTCAGATGATATTCAACTCAACGCTTTTATTCTCGTTAAATTGCAAATGGTTGAATAAAAATAGTCTCAACCTTGTTCCGTTTTATAAAAAAAGGGTTACTTAATGACATTTAATGCAGTAGTTGGGTAGGTTAGGTTGGAAGACTTAAGAGAAAGATGGTCGATCGGTTCAGAAGAGTTAGAAGTAACTCCTCTGAACATATCGAAGGAGTTAGAAGTAACTCCTCCAATATGATCAAAGGAGTTTCCCCCAACTCTTGTGATATCGTTGTGTATCAGAACGAAATAAAGGAACTCCTTCAAACATATCAGAGGAGTTTGAAGTAACTCCTCCAAACTTTTTGGAGGAGTTGAAAGTAACTTTGTTGATTTAAATTTTGGATTGCAACACAAAGTACTTTTTTTTTCCAAGTGAAGCAAAAATTACCAAAAGAAACTTGAGATGAAGAAGGGACTTATGAGGATTTCTCTTAGGCTCAAAAATAAAGGGGGCTCCATTTTTTAGGGAAGTAACATAATCAAAAGAAAAAATCGAGGGTTGTAGTGCTTGTCACAACAAACCAAAAATAGAGTGTCTTCAAACCAATTGTTCATTGGTGGCCCAAAATTGTAGTAGTTGTAACAACCATTCAAATGTTTTGTTCAATCAAAATCATGGTATCTTCAATATTGTTTCAATTGTGCTTTGATATCATGATATTGTAGCATCCTCAAATTTGTTTCTTTGAATGTGATTTAGGCTTATTCATAACGTTTTGGCATTGGATGTGGAGTTGCATGGCAATATTCAATCTAGGCATTGATGTGGATTAGTGAACGCAACTTGCTTATTAATGGATATTTGAATGCCCTTAACCATCAATAAAAACATGTTCTTATATCCTTGCATCCTCCTAGGACATGTGGATCTATAGTTTTAGCTAGGGTTCTCAGATATATAGCAATAATTTTGAATTTGAGGGAGCATTTGACCCTTGGATGCTTACCCATGAATTTTCTCTATTGATTTAGATGCTTTGTTTGCTATGTCATTGAATGCTCTCCTAATTCCCCCCCTAATCTGGTAAATGAATTATTGGTATCTTTTTAAATGTGTCTAAAATTTTATGTGTATATGTAAGCCATACCCTTCTCATTAGGGAATGAATCATAGAATTCGATATTTAGTTGTTGAAGCAAATC